>BQNB010076132.1:0-29960 GCA_026074375.1 Tanacetum coccineum | reverse complement strand
TTAACAACTACCTTAGATCTAATTGTGTGCCAAAAATCAAAAGCTAACCACTACTTTAACTTGCTGAAATTTGATGTTGAAAATGGCTATTTGCAGTTTAAGCTGCTGATGCAATTGACATGTATATGAACCAAACTTAAGAAAAAACGATTAAATTCAGCAAACACTTAGAATTCAAACCTATGAGCCTAAAAATGATTTTCAAATTCAGTTTTGAGAAACAAAATAGTCACAAGCAGTACTAACTCTCAGTTAGTACTGCTGTGCCAAACACCCCTTTAAACATGACAAAATCCATTTAAACTTGTGAAATTGAGATTTAATGAATAAAACCTAGATACCAGATATTAAACAGTTTATGACAACTATAATAAACATATAACATTAATAAATAAGCCAGAAACAATAAGCTACTATCTAAACTAATATTTTTTTGATTTTTAATGATTTTTAAGGCAAAATGAAGAAAACTAAGATCTAATCTATATAACTCAAAAACAGATGATCAATCCTATTCAAATAGCATATTAAGACAGAAATAATCACTAATAAGCAAGAAATAAGCAAAAATTAAGCACTATTAAGCTAAGAAATTAAGACAGAAATAGAAATGAGGGACTTACCAAAGCCTTAGCTAAACAAAGGCAATAAAGGCTCAAATGAGCTGTCTACAAGCTCCAGCTTATCTAAGGATAAGCTGGTAGGGGTCCCATAAGCTCTTCTACGTTAAGCTTATCATCCATAAGTCCATAAGTCCATAATCCATAAGCATAGGTATTTAAACTGATTTTATTGGTTTATATAGATTAAGAGCTTGTTAATAGCTCAATTTGAGCTTAGAGACTCAAAGAGCTTGTATGAGCTTATTAGGAGCTTTTGAAACAGTAACATAAGAATTTGAGGATTTAAAAACTTGTAAGGTAAAACGGATTAGGTAAAAACAAAGGAAGATTTTATTAATATTAAAACTGATTACAATAAGGTGAAAGTAAGAGTACAATAAGTTGGAAAAGTTAAACTACTTAAGCTCAAATTTTGAAAGCTAAAAATTACAATTTAACTTAAAATTTTAAAATCTAAAAACTAGATATTGTGTGTGTGATTGTGAGAGCTATTTATAGCCTGTAAGAGAAGCTTCTAGGAATATAGCCCTCTCCTCTTAGTCTTGATCTCTACCCTTCATATATCACCAATCATTGGATCCTTGATTTACACCGTTGGATTAAATGGGGTGAGCATACGGATAGCCAGCGTGGCATTCCGTGTGTCAAAACTTGTGCTTCTTTTATGAGTCTTTTAGTGCAAAAATCTTGATCTTGGTGTGTTTCCTTACATCCACCGTGTCATTCTTTTATGGGTTTTAGCCAATGAGAGAGTCTGGTGACATTTTCTTTTGCTACATCATAGCTTAGTACTTAAATTATGCTGCCATGTCACCAATTTTAATTTGCCCCTTAATTTTGACTCTAGGTAAAACGGGGAAGGAGATAAATAGTAGTAACAAAATTTCTCGTGTTAAAATTATAACAGGGGTGGGTGTTTGACTCGCGGAAAACGGGCTTTGACCTGGGTTTGGGCTTGGTATATTTAAAAAGGTTTGGGCCGGGTGTGTAGTGGGTTTGGGTTTATGTAAGAGTTAACGAGTGTTAACTCTTTATATATTAAAGAGTTAACACCGTTAGGGTTTAGGGGCCATTTTTGCAATTTGGTTTTCTTTGAGGGACTGATTTGGTATTTTTGGGTTTTGTCTTTTTGTAGTTGACCACTGTTGACCATGATAGCATTCTCCCAGCTTTTGCACACTCAATTCTGTTCCCGTGTCCGTGTTTGTCCGGCTTTGACCGTTTTCTTGTAATTTTTTGCAATATCCACACCTACACAATCATAAAGACAAAACAAGCAATATACAAGCATTTTAAGCATAATTTTTTTCTTTTTAGGGTCATTTTTGATATAAAACAGATATGTGTTTTCACACATAGCAACAGGTTATAATCTGTCAATGATTTAAACACTTAGATGATATTGAGTTTATGGTAACAAAAGTCATTATTTTTGAAACTCAGTAAAAACTCTAATTGTCAAAATCGGCAAGGTCAACTGGTCAAACTCAATAGTCAACACAAGTTAAAACTCAGTAAAGGTTAATGGTGAAAATTAGTTTAATTGTTTGTGGTTTTGTGAAAGTGTTTTGTATATGTAATAATGTTGTTACTTCATGATTGTAATACTTATTGTATGAATGTCTGTGAAAAACAAAATGATCAGTTTCTAGTGTGCTGAAAATCTGACAAATAATTTTGGCAAAGAAACAAGTTTTCATGAATTCTATGCTATGGATCATATATGTCTATTCGTAATTGTTTAAGTGGACTAAGTCATGTCCGGTTTTGACCGTTTTCTGCATTGAACAGAATGAGGAGTGAGTGACTTAGTGTCCATTCAATTATTGAATTAGATGTGTTTGTATTCATGGTTTAGGCTTCATAATCAAATGTGAAAGAATCAAAGTTTTTATAACTTGAATATGTTAATTTCAAATCTCAATTGTTTAAGTGGACTAAGTCATGTCCGGCTAAGGCCGTTTTCTACAATGAACAGAATTAGGAGTGAGTGACTTAGTGTCCATTCAGTTGTGGGTTTGTGATTTCATTATTCAATATTATCAACATCATGAAAAGTTTTGTCACATGATTTTTGAAAAAGTTCTCAAAATCTGTTATTGTGTCAAAATGATACTATTTCTTAAAACAATTTTAAGAAGTTAAAGGATTTCTCTTGAATTTTTCATAACTGTGTCTTGATTCAAATCAAAAGAGAAATTTTCATCCTTCTTGAGAGAGTATCATGTCACAAAGAATTTCTGGTGAGGATATTCTAAAAAAAGAAAGAGAGAGCTAAATCCATACGCGAAAAAGATAATCAAAAGTGTGTTCGAAAAAGAAATGCCAGAACACACAAAAATGGTAAATAAAAAGAATAATTCGAATAAAGTGTATGGCATGTGCTAGAAAAAGCAAGAACGAGCACATGAGAAAAAAACTGATCAAAAATATGTTCAAAAAGAATTGCCAGAACATATAAAAACAGACAGAGAGGAAAAAGACAAAAATGTCAAAAGAATTATTTGTTTCCTAACACCTCAATTGTATTCATTCAGTTATCATCATGGCACAACAACAACATGCAGCTGATGTTCATCCAGATGAACTGTGTCCTCCAAACAAGCGATATGACCTTATGGATGCAAACAAGAAGGTTGATTTGGAGCATGTGCAATGTCCATCAGAGAGCAAGATTCTGATGAATATTATTAAGAATCATTCGTTACGATTCAGCATTGCAGCTTCAGCATCTGTATCTTGTATTTATATGGCACAATTCTGACATACTTTGAAAGAAGATAGATCAAAGAATCAACTCAAGTTTTTGCTAGATAGAAAAGAGCTTACACTTACTTTGGATGACTTCAGAACAATCTTTCATCTTCCATAAGCAAATGATAACAATCATGCTTCGTTTGTGCAACCACCATCATTCTCTGATATGGTTCCATTTTACAAACAAGTGTTGGGATTTACAATGGATCTCAAGACTATTTCTAATTTCAACATATCTGGTCTTCTACAGCCTTGGCAGACGTTATGCAAGATATTCTCCAAGTGCTTGACTACACGAGTTACGGGATGGGACCAACCGCCGTTGCAGATAATGCAAATGTTATACTGCTTTGTCAATAACATTCATGTGGATTATGCAGAGTTAATGTGGGAAGGCATTAATTATTTGCTTCATCATCCTGCCACTTCGATCCCATACCTACGGTTTTCAAAGATCATCATCAGTCATTATATGACTATCTTTCCTGACATTTCAAGACGTGCTCGAGATGCTTATCACAATCTTCAAGATGATGATATTATGAAGAATATCTATAATTCAGGAAGAAACAAGAACAAGGTTGGGATGCGGATACCAACATGGATAATCACAGATGAGATGAAGCTTACAGAGCATTATAAGATGTATGCAGAGGTGTTTGGGCTAGATGTTCCTCTGACTCAGTCACATCCGACTGAGTCTACCTAGGGAACGCATAGGACACCTAGCACCCCTAGGTCACCTAACCCTGCTATGGAGACAGCTGAGTTAAGTGTTCTAAAACAATCAACTGTGATTCGTTTTCGATTACCGTCAAGGCAATCTGCACGACTAACACCACCTGCTCCAGTGCTATCAGTAGAAAAAGCTGATGAGGTGATTTTACAAGACACGATTCAAGTAAGTCTTGCTGAGCATAAGAGTCTTGAAGAACAAGAAGCAAGAGAAAATGTGGCACTAGTAGACGAACACTTGGCAGCTAAGGAGATTGAGAAGCTTGTTGAAAATCCTGAGAATGTTGATGATAGTTCACCCCTAAGCATGATGACACATCTATTCCCAACACTAGGTTAGAGCCCAAGAGTGAGAAGGAAAGTCCGGAGGTGGAGATTGCAGATAAAGATATTCCAATGGTAGATGTTACCAATATTGTTACACCTGTGAATGTTGATGATGAAGAAGATGAAATAAATGATGAAGTGTTTGAATTAAGGAGAAGGGTGAATGGGAAAAATGTAGAGGAGACTAGGATTTCACCAATTTCCTCACCAACTAGATCACCTAGGAATCTCTCTACTCTCGTATCTTTGGATACCGAGAAACTCCAGGAATTGACGGTTACTCATTCTACACCATCATCAGGTTCATCTGAACTAAAGTTAACAAAAACTAATCGTCTTCTATCAATGATCAAGGCAAAACCCAATCCATTCAAAAGATACAAGAGTTTCTTTCATGAATTACAAGGACGATATGGTTACTTATTTGTACATCTCAAGAAAAGGTTCATGCCACGGACATCAAGTGATCAACTTGCTGATAATCTTCATGATGTCATGATGGAAACGCTACCCTCGTTGGTGAAAGAGAAAGTAACGGAGCAAGTTAAGAAGGAAGTTCCTGCGCAAGTTCGAGATCAAGTTCTTGTGTATCTTGCGGAAGGGTTGATTCTGGAAAGGAAAACGACTAAAGAAGAGACGGAAAGATTAATCTCTAAAGCTATCTTGCAAGAACGTGGGCGTATGCAGGCACATGGAGGAAGTCATCGTCTGGACAGTTAATGTAGAGGAAACCGGTCCTTTACTTTCAGGTAATCAAGAACAAGATGATGAATCTGATTTATGGACTGATTCTTATGCTTCTGACTAGATGATGAGATTCCAACTAGCAAGTAACAAAGGACATCATGGGAAGAAGATATCTCTGCAATTGATGAAGCTATGTTGAAGACAGAGTGGATGAGATGCTAAGACAATGATGTACTTTAAGATGATCATTGTATCACTATTGTTTAGATGAAGAATTTCTTGCAAAGTGACATTTTTTGGGAAAGCAGAAAGGAAATTCTTGTCTCTCCGCATCCACGAAAGATCACACCATTAGTTCAAAGCTGTCAAAGAGATACTGAAGCTCCAGCACTATCTCTAATCAATCAAGACCTTTTGTACTTGAAGAAAGGAAATTCAGGTCTTGAGAAGATCATTTTGTCACTTTATAAATTTCCAGCAATTGTCTTCAATGATGATGATATTGAAGAACGGACTTCCAGATGGGTTAATAAGTGTATAAAGAAGTTTAATCCTTATGCAAGATATGATGTTGAAAACTAGAAGAATCCTCATGCGAAGATCTTCTACATAAGGAGACAGAAAGAACCTGTAAGACCGAAGGAAGAGATCTATTCAAACTCTAAGATCGTTCAAGTCATCAAGACATACTGGGAATTGGGTCACGAACATAAGTTTATCACAGAGATTGTGGCAAGAAGAGCTAATGATTGTATAATGTCAATAACCGAGCTAGATTACAAGAACCTCAATAAGAATGACATTAAAGACATGTATCTGCTAATCGTGAATAACAAGGTACCTGATTATGCTAATACAGGATTGCTATGGTCTCTATCAGTGTTCATCAGGATTGTCTATAAGCCCATACATGGAATCATTTACACTAATAGCAAGAAAGAGAAAAGGGTGATGAGACATTCAGAGATACATAAGTTTTGTGATGCAACACTGAGAAGAACGCTTGAAGGACTAAAGAGTTATTATAATGATGTCAAGTATGGCTATGTGCAAAAAGAACTCACAAATGATGAAGTTGAGTTTCTTAAGTTGTTTGAAGAAGAGATTGAAGTTCGATTGAATTATCGAGATCAAATGAGAAGATGGGAGATGTACGTGAATGGAAGACCACTTGGACCAAGGAGGGAACGCCCAGAATAATCGACCCTTAAGGGGAGATTGTTAGGTTTATGAAAAGTGTCGATTATGTGGTTTTATTATATTTTGTTATTAGACTTTATTTTGTTTAGTTTAATATAGCTTGTAATAAGGTTTATTATGCTTTAAGTAAGAAATAGCATAATAACCAAAGTCTAGGGACTAGTATTGACAAGTTAGGAAAATAAGGAAGGGAAGCCTCCCTCCCATTGCCTATAAATAGCCCTCTAATCTTCATTAGAGGGTGATGCCCTTGTAATTAACTCTTATTTTCCCTTCATAATAAGATTTGAATTTTCCCTTTACTTGCCCTCATTCTCTCTAATCTTACATGTTGATATGATTGATTCAAGATTCATGTGACCTATCATAAGCCCACGCAGGGGTCCATACAATCTTAAACCTCAATCCTCAAAAGAAACAATCCATAGCATACTTCAAAAGCAAGACCTCTTAAACACGATCCATACAGGATACAATTAAAGTCTGCTATCACACATCTCAACCTTAATGATCATTCTCTTCACCTGAAAATGATACTAGAAAACGTCAACAATAATGTTGGTGGGCTCATAGGTTTGACCTTAAACCCAGTTGTTGTGCCAGCATTTTTAACAGTAGATAATTGTGCAATATGACAGTGAATATATGCAAACAAACCCATGACTTAGCATCCCCGCTAATCATGTATCATGACCTAGCATCCCCGCTAGTCACAACCAGCATATGCTAATGCTCTTGGAGTCACAACTCTGATATGTCACTTACGCACCTAAAGGGCCTACCAGCTGGAGCACTAGATTAGGGCAGGACCACCACAAGACATAGCAAATCATTGCTAATCACATACATTGCCGTGCATCTCGATGCATGCAAGTACAATCAAACCACATAATATTCACATAGCAGTCATAAGCACATAATTGTCCCAAAAACAACACCACGTTTCGCATAGTTCAGAAAACAGTTCAAAATACATTTGAGTATCATTTTCCCCCAACTGAAAAGATTTTAAAACCGTGGGGCTACGAGAACTCACCTCAAGCAGGAAACTCAATATCACACAAGCAAATGCAACGACGTCCGGACACGACCTATCCCAATTAATGTCCCATTTTAATCATTCATTACCAAAACAGTTTTCAGGTTTGATGCATAGAGGTCAGACGCATGTTGTACGGTTATCTTTAACGTTTTAGTGGTGTGATGGTTGACGACTTAACTCCAAACGATACCATATCCCAACTCATATCTTAGTATAATATACTTATACTATTTAAGTAAAATAGTTAAGTAATATAAGTAAATTCTTATAATAAATACTTATATATATATATATATATATATATATATATATATATATATATATATATATATATATATATATATATTCCGATAAGTCCATTCGGTACACTTAGTTATCAAAAATAGACATTTATATTTATACGAAATGAAACGTTTATTTACGTTAAACATTTTAGAGAAGTTTCGAAAAAAATGCATTTTTCGTCTTTTAGTCGACTTATTAAAATAATACTCCCTTCGTCCCATTTTTATTGTCCACGTTTCCTTTTTGGGATGTCCCAATTTAATTGTCCACTACTAAAAATAGATAGGGAAGTTTGATCAAGTTTACTATATTACCTTTGTTTAAATTATTATTACAAACTTTAAAGAACACTTAAATTAATTATCTAAGGGTAAAATAATCTTTCTGTCAAAAAGTAAGAAAGAGAAAGCAGTAATAAATGCACTTTTCTTAAACTGTGTGTTTTTTATCGGGGGACAATAATTTTACGACGGAGGGAGTAAAATAATAATATTTTATTATTAAATCGAAAAATCATGTTTTAAATAAAAATTCTAAGTATAAACTTTTTACGAAATTTCGACATGACCCGTACGTTTATACAACGTTTTCCAAGGTTTTTAAACCTTAAATTCAACCACTTTTCGCAAATTTCACCATTTTCCAACAAAAATCTAAAAATCATATTTCGCAACGCTTATCAAGGCCTATTTCCCAAGACGACTTTCAATATCATTTCACAAGTATATTCCACTTTCCAAAAGTCCATTAAAACTCACAAAATGACTAGTTAACGCTTATTGGGCTTTAAGGCCCAACAAGGGTCCATTAAGGTTTTTATATATCCAATATGCGTTCTAAGCCCAAAACCAAAGTCCATTAGTATACATAAGCTCAAATCAATAAGTGAATAAGTGACCCGGACCACAATAAGTCTCCAATAAGCCACGGATTATGGAGCACTTATTGGGCCGTGAACCCATAAGCTCCAAAATCTATATATTAAGCTTAAAAATAAGCTAATAAGCTACGTATCGTATTTGGTTATCACCATAAGCTATAATAATAGTCCACAAAAATACGACATACTAGAGTAATAACCAAAAACACTCTCTTTGTGTTCCCTCAAACTTGTCGTGAGCTAATAAGCTATTCGAGCTTAAAAATAAGCCAAAATAAGCCATATACAAAAAAGCTACATAGAAAATATATGTTTTTCAACCATCATGACCATAATATCAAAACTAATAAAACCTTATCCTCTTTTTATTCCATTCGAACCAAATCGAACCATATATACCATTTGTAAATTTTTTTCACCTTTGATTTTAAACGATCGGGCCGTACAACTAACATCTATGCATCAGTTACCATACAAAAGTACAAGTTAAATCAAAATTTGAAAGACTTACAAATAGGGTTTCAAAAGAGCGAGAACGAACGCGAACCGACTACCCAAACGTAGTTTTAATCAATACCCGGACACTAGAATCAACCCAAATACTCTTGAATCTTCATATTTTTGATCAAAGCTTGAAAAATAAAGTGTGTGTGTGTGTTCTAGGTCAGACGAGTAAGAGATAAAGGAGAGAAGTGTGTGTGCTTAATTTGAAAGCTAAAATGAAAAATGTATGAGTCTTTGATGCAAACAAATCAATATATGCCAAATACTAGTACCATAGTGCTAAAAACATGCCACCTTGTCTCCTATAAGATTCATAACCGGCAATAGGGTATTTTAGGGGCTCGGGATGCCTTCTTTTTGTGTCGAGTTTACTTAATACTCAGAAACCGTGATCGTAAAATATTTTCCGAAGTTATTTAGCATTTTTATTCATCTTAAAAATACTTTTCCAATAACCTAGAGTATTTACTCGATATATTTCCACGTTATACTTTCCAAAAAACTCATTTGGACATTAATAGACGTGTCGGGACTCGTTTTTTGGCATTTCTTAAAAATTCACGGGTTAACCAGCCGGAACGTAAATAACATGATAATACCATCTAAAAAGGATTATTATACACCATATAACCATAAATCACCTCAATTTCATAAATCCACCACCGTCAACACGGTATATATTCTAATAAAACTGACAAACGTCAAATAGTCAAAGGACTAATATTAGAATATTTAAAACACAAAAAGGGCAAGGGTTACAGTGTATATAGTGGCAAGAATAGGCCAGAATTCGCAGATATGGAAATCGACTCCTTTCCACACATTTGCAGTTCGAGTGAAACAATGTACTGTTGAACATGAGCTTCAATCGGAATAGAAACAGGTATAACAACAGACTGGGCCTAATATTTTGTCATCTCAGGTGTTTGGGTATGCATATTTTTTTTCCATTTTGGATCTTAGTAACGTTGTTGAGCTCTTTTAGGTGTTTGGGTAAAGCACTAGCTTATGCTTCTTTAACCTACTTTTTTGAAAAGCGCTTTTGGTGTGGCTTCGTAGGAAAGCTTGCAGCTTTTTTAAGGATGTTTTACCATGTCACACTTTTAAAAACTGATATATTGTGTTTAGATACAATATCTTTAATTATTTTGTACTTATATATCGTTTACGACTTTACATATTGTTTTTATGTAATCACATGTAGAAACACGAAATAACCAGTTGGAAATGCAGTCTGTAAATAATAAAGCTCTAATTGAGGAGTTGGATAAGCTTCTTGAAAGACTGTGTATACCTGTAGGATATCATATTCACAGCCCCGATGATGATTCTTGGATTTGGCTAGTTTCTAGAGAGAGAGAAACACATTGAGAGGTTTTCTAGAGAGAGAAACTATATGTGTAAAATGGAAAATGAATAATGACTAGCTACCTTTTCCAAAGTTGGAAGAGGTATATATAGTTCTTACAAAATACAGGGTATTAGTACCCGGTTCAAAACCGAAAATCATACGATTAACTATTAAACTACGAGCTATAATAAACAGTAAAATACACGGGGTGACCGAGTCTTTTTCTAATATCTAACAATCTCCCCCTAAGGGAGGTCACCCCTGAAAATACTAAATTTAATCACTTCAGTCTTTAGCTCGTAGACATTTGATTCTTCATTTGATTTCTTGTACATTTGGGGTAGTGATCTTTTGATTCAACTTTGACTTGTCTTTGATTGTGATCTTGAGCTTTCTTGAGATCATCACCCAAACAAAATCTTACATCATCTTGTAATGGATCGCCATCTTGTGCACTTGTAAAGAAATAAACAATATCAGAGTTTGCGGAAGCTTTGACACCTTTATGAGATCTTTCATAACTTCATAACAAGTGTAGGTCGTGTCTGAGCATTCAGTTATTCACTTGACATTTCTGATACTGGGTATCTCCATCTCCATCTTTAAATTATCCTGTAATGAAACAGTTAGCAATAAAGAGAAAATTGATTTGAAAAATCAGTCTAAGTGTTAATTATTAAAATATTTTGTAACACTTTGAGAGTTTTGATTGTTTGTCAAATGATCAATAATCGTCAATTCATATACTGGAACAAGTTTGATCCACGTAGAATCGCACCATCGTTTCTTTCTAGTTGACACAAGTTTGATTCTTACAGAATCGCACAAGTCACCTACCAAGAGCTTGTTTGATGTTGGCTTTAGCAGAATTTCCATCTTCATTGTGAAAACCTTCATTTCACTCAGATGTTCTGGCAATATCACAAGGATAATGCGTAGGACTCTTAGGATAGTCTTGTTTCCACAGTGTGTGAAAGACAAGAGAATTGGCAATGTGTCCTAACGAGATTAATTGATGATCTCTTGGCTCTAGACTCAATAGTGCGTTTTGGTTTTAGTGATCGGAGGCTGGAGCTGACTGCCACCTTTTCAATATCAACTAACTCGGAGTGAGAAAGTCAATAGATTACGTGTTTAGTCTCTGTGAGAAATGAAACAAAAATCTTTTAAGAGATTCTGAGTGGCTAGGGAGGGTTGTGCATTGCATCACTGGGTCCATGATGTCAGTCTTCAATGTCAGCAATCATCATCGTGATTCTGACAGCATATGTATTGACCCGGTTTCTGCCTAAGTGTATGGAGGGCTTCTTTCTTTTCACCCTTTATCCTTACAATTCTTTTTCATTCTTCAACCCCTTCAGTGCTTACCGAGACTTCATGACTAGAACCTTGTTGGGTTTATTCCAGTACTAGCTCCATCTCAGTCGGCACTATTCCCTTATTCTCACTTTTTCTCCTTTTTTATGTCATACCTAAGGACTTCTACACTAACTAGTGGATTGTCCCTGGGCAGATCCCTCCGGTTCTGGCTGGATCATTGGAACTTGTACCTAACCTTACCAACCTTATATCTCCGATAAAGTAAAATGCATGGTCAGTCTTTTGGTACAGTTCTCCTCTCCATAAAACCAATTGAAAATTCAATTAAGGTACTTATGATATAAATATCAAAGCGTTTTGTACCTCGATTGTTTTTACTTTTCAGAAACGCTCCCCCTCAAAATGTGCATCGGTATTCGAAATTGTTTAGCACGTTTGGGCGGAGTATACACACGAGTCTTAATAATCACATTTTTATTATTCACATATTTTAATCACATTTTCTCCCCTTATCAAAAATTTTAAACCCTTTGACATTTTGGATATCAATTGATTTAAATATGTTATAAAAATTGGGAGAAAAGTGTGCTAATTATTCACAAGCCGTGTATGAAACATATTAATGCTCCCCCTCAATCGTTGAGGGTCATAGATTATTCCTACACATAATCATAAAAAGAAATACTACTTTTTACTTATACTGTACAAGATATATTATTCACAATAAGATAATATTGACCTTAGTGGCGGAGTGACGATGTCACTCTGTTCTGCTGATCAGTCTGTAGTCAATATCTCTTAGTCGTCCACTGACAAAGCTTTCTAGACTTCAAAAGATTCTCCTGATCTTTAGTCTTCTCTCAATCATCTCGATAAAGTCTTCGCTCCTTCTTTTGTCGTCTTCAGTCCATTTCCTATTCTCCATGCCCTTATTAAACTTGAATAGCTTGAAATCTTTAACCATGAAATCCAGCTTTTCTTTGATTCTTGTCAACGTTCCATCGCTAAACTTGTGCACCTCATTTATTCTTATCATCTTCCTATTATCATTCCTGTCTTTGTAGATTACTGCTCTTGGTTTGAAGACAATGGTGTAATCTTCTTTGAAAGGAAAATTAGATGCATCCCAGTTAGGTTGTTCTAGATTAAGCTTAGTTTGATAGCTCTCAATGCCCAGCTGGAAGTCTTCCACACGTTTCCTTATGACAATGTTTCTGGTCGTTAAACTGACCGCGTTGTGCAAATTAACCTTGTCCTGTTTTGGTAGGTGGTCGAGCTTGCCTTGAATATGAAGGATGTTCAAGTCTTCAAAGTTATTGGGATGAATACTTTTGAAATCCTTTTCTGAGATCTTGTACTCGTTGTAGTCAGCTCGGCGTAGAACTATCTCTCTCAAGTAGTTATATACGTATCTTTCATAAGTCTTGATACTGATAACACTGAGAATTCGCATATGGGATCTGACTGCATCACGATCTGAGGGCTCACTGTGTTTGTTGATGTAGAATTGCTTTCTACTAAACCACCAGTGTGTGATACCATAAGTTGCACTGATGTCATATTCTCGCTCACTTTCAATCCATAATGACAGAACTAATTCTTTAAGTCCAAAGTCTTGATAAAGAGCGGCTTTAAGCTTGGATATTGATAAAGCTCTGTTTCGTTCTTTGTCTCCTGTCAGAAGATACTCCAGATCTTTGTTGAAAAAGAATTGTGGTTGAATAGTCACCTGACCTGGAGGTCCTCCTAAGGGCAACGGATTGCTAATATCAGGAACAATCCGATGACCCTCAGGATTAACCAAATCAATCTGATTTGTGAGAAGCTTATGACATTCTTCCATCTGAAACTGAAGAGAAATGTTGTTCTCATGAAAACCTTTCACCATCATGAATGCTGGACCTTCAAGATCGGCTTTGCTGAGCTCTTCTTTTCCAATCCTTCTACAATACCATCTGATGAATGAGCCTATATCATCAATCTTGTTATGAAGCTTGTTTTCATCTGGATCTTGATGTGCTTTGGCAAATGCATTTGCCCAGTTATTGTCAGCTTCAGGTAGGTCAATTGGAGGAATGACCCATTCCGGTTCAGGAGAAGCAGGTCTTTCTTCTTCAGGTATTGGTCTGAACCATGTTGTTGTATCCGGTATCTTTGGCATATGAGCGTTATCGGTGTCCTCCGGATCTGAGACATGCCCTTCATCAGAAATTGGAATGTCCTCAGTAGATTGTTCATCCACCATCACCTTATCAGTAGGCTCTTCAACTGGATCCTTTGCTGGTGCAGACTTACCAGTTTTAGAACCCACCTTTGGATCTTTACCCTTGGAGGATTCTTTGGTGGTGGATGGCTTCTTAGCAGACTCAGACTCTCTTGTTCTTCTCTTCTTTGTTGACTTACCCTGGTTTGATCCAGCTGGAGGGCCTTCATCATCATCGTCATCATCATCATCACCATCATGCTTTCTTTTATGGTCTTTAACCGTGTCTGCAACTTCCTTGTCCATGGCATTTTCATCCTCTATCAATGCTTCCATGAGAGCATGATATAATCTGTAGTTGGCAGGATTTCTGTTGGCAGATTTGTTCTTATGCATGGATTTGAAGAGAGCACTCTTTAGATCAAATTCTTCAAGTGCAGCTTTATCAGTCGACTTGATGGTATACGTTGGCTCTTGTTTCTTCTCTTCTTGTTCCAATTTGATTATGATAATCTCTTCAGGACTCTTTTCAGATTCTTGCTTTTTGATTGACTCTGGAGCAGGCAGCATAGAGTATTTCTCAACTAAATCTGCAGTGTATCTTTTAAGAATCTTAAGGAGAGCATCATCAAGTTTTGTTCCTAGATACTTATCAACAACTAGAGGATCTTGGGATTGAATAGAAGCCAAAACATCAGCAGAGTGATCAAACTTCTTTACTTCAGACATATCTTGTTCTAATTTCGCGACTCTTAGCTGAAGGGCGATGAATGGTGTGATTTCTGGGATAGTTGTGGTGATTGCTGGAGCTTCGGTGTTGATTGGTGGTGTTGTAATGGTTGTAGGGATTGGTGTTGTTTGTTGCAAAACTGGAGGTTGCTTAAAAATCTCCTCGTTATGAGATAGATTAAGAAATTGATTACCATAATCAGAAGGCACAGAGAAGCTTGACGATGTCAAAGGTTGCTCAATAGTCTCTTTGGTAATGTCTGCAGTCTTTTCAGCATCCTTTATCTCAGTGTCAGCATTTTTGCGCACGTTAATCCTGTACTTGTAAATATCGTCAGAATCAGATTCAGTTTCTTCATTGTCATCCTCAGCATCTGCAAAAATTGACTCATCCGGAACCCCTGGTATCTCACCAGTTCCTTCATCTGAGCCACCAGTACCAGGCTGTCTCCCTAACATTCTCCTGCTATCCTTGAGAGCTTTCATTATGTCAGCGGCCTCTTGTTCAGCGGGAGTAAGAGTTTGAATACCCTATAGCAATATCTGACCGTCTTCTTCTCGCAGGTTCGGGGACAGATTCTGAGACAATTCTTGCATGAGTGGCATGAACTTGTCTTGCTGCAGCTTCTTCTTCAGCTTCAGTTAAGCTGATAGATTTTCCTAATTCCAAAGCTATGTCTGGTTCAGGAACGATGTTGTCATCAACTGATATGGTGGCTTTCTTCTTAGCAACTCTTCTACTAGAGGTTTTCCTTCTGATAAGAGGTTCTGGTTCAGACTCATCAGACACATCAACAGATTCTTCAGTGGGATCTGCAGTCTTCTTCCCTTGTGAACCTTTCCCTCTGCTCTTCTTTGGAGGTATTTGACCAGTAGAATACAGGATGAACTTCTTGTATGATTCTGATTGAATAATCTCGTTATTAAGCATAGTAGCAGGAATGGCGAGACCATATTGCTGAACATCTTCACCCATTCTTACAAATTTGAGTCGACTCACAACACCGTCATCCTTGATTGTGTGAAGGTGTTGAAACTTGAGCTTCTTGAGAGATTTGTGCTTGGAGAGGAAGTAATCAATGATAACCTTTGTGAATCGAGGATATGGCATATTCTCACGCCTTGACTTTTTCTCCCGTCTATGATCAATTTGGTAAGCAATGTCTTCCCAAATCAAAGATGGATAATCAACATTCTCTCTATAAAACATGCCCCACAGAATATCAATTCTTGACTTCCTCAACTTGTCATTGCTAGCTGTCTTTCCAGATAGACACTTGTTGATGCAAGCTGCCAGAGTCCTCCAAGGCTGATGCATGTGGTCCACAAACATATTTGTATATTTGTGAAGTGGACCTGAGTATCCAAGATCAACGAGGAATGTGAGAGTGTCTTCATCATTTTGTACTTCAGTAAAGTCTTCACCTTCTTTTCTTGGACAGATATCAAGTATCTTCCTAAAGACTTCAGCATCTATCACACACCTTTTGTCGGCTAGAAGAAACTCATAAGACTCAGAGCCTTTGATCTTAGTAATGGTGTACCAAAACTGTTGCATGAGAATTTCAGGGACATCCGCAGAAATGGTGAATGCCTTGATGCATGTAGAATTCTTGATCACATCAATAACAACTTGAAAGGTTTCTTCTTTCTGCTTTACTGTGGTTTCCAGTCTAACATTTGTTGTGCTTATGTTGACTCTTTCAGCAGTAGGAACCCATAGTTCATCACGAGCAATGACTTGTTCTGTCTCTTGAGGATTCATGATTCTGCTTAAGAAACAACCAATACAGTTCATATACAACATATATATTCTACTGATTATCATTGGATATCCTTGATGTGCTGATTGATTTTAGAAACATGCAATGGTTAGTTTTCATGTAGACGTGATAGTGATATAACACTCTCAGAATGAGTCATCTAAGAACAATGAGTCAATGTTAACTGTGAAGTTAACAAGACCGATTCAGTTTCGAGATTAAGACTCCTATTCTCATAGAGGGCAAATAACACACATTTAAACATGACACTTGAGAAAATATGACAATAAGCAAAAGATTACACAAACTTTAGAAAATTTGGGCAGAGTTTCTTTTTGTATTATTGACATATTTCGCTTGAATTGGTACCTGTACATATTTCGCTTAAGCTTTACATGTTTCGCTTATAACATAAAGATTGCATGTTTCGCTTGACAATAGTTAAACATATTTCGCTTAAAACAGGGTATTCACGTTTCGCTTGAAACATGTCATACATGTTTCACTTGAAACATGACATACATGTTTCTCTTGAAACATGACATACTTGTTTCGCTTGAAACATGTCATACATGTTTCGCTTGAAACATGTCATACATGTTTCGCTTGAAACATGACATACATGTTTCGCTTGAAACATGCCATACATGTTTCGCTTAAAACATGTCAAACATGTTTCGCTTGAAACATGTCAAACATGTTTTGCTTGAAACATGTGTTTAACATGTTTCGCTTAAAACATGTGTTTTAACATGTTTCGCTTAAGCCTGTGTTTAACATGTTCCGCTTGCTCACCAAAAATTCATAACTTAGATTTTTAACAACTTAAATCCCTATGAATCATACAAGCAAGCATCTCAATACACTTTTAAGCATTTCATAATCCATAACCACAAAGATATAAAACACTTTCAAGCACAAACGAGGTAAATTCGATCTCAATCAAGATGAACCACATATACATTATGTTTTAACAACTAGGAGACATTAAGGGAGCTATTGTGAGGCTACCTAACACAGACCTAAGACCAATTAAACAATGAATCACATTCGCTTCCTTTTACTGTCCACGAAATCATTGTATCTCCATCCAGTGTTAATGAAATGAAAAAACTGTTTGCAAACACCCCTATCGCACCCTAGCGATCAAAACCCTCTCATTAATTTCACATAAAAATGCAACTTTTATTTTATGAACCTAATCGATTTTTATTTCGATTAAGAGCTCAAAAAACGAGTTTTAAACTTATTCCTTTTTAATAAATGGATGTGAAAATAGGTAATGAACGATTTGGAGTGTCACCTTTGATTTGAAAATGAGATTGAAAAATTTTGTTTTGAATGAGCGGTTTATGTCTGTGAGTGTGTGGTTATTGTGTGTGTCGTTTTGTGTGTGTGTTTGACCAGTTTGACCGAAATATATAAATGGGTTAAATTTTCAGACTTTGGCATGTATGTCCTTGAGCTTTATTATGTTTTCTATTTCCTTTATTCACTTATACCTAAGGTTTATCTAAGATAAATAAATTGACAAAATAAGCCCTACTCAGTGTATAGATCTTAAGTCCTTAGATTTCTGCCATTATGCCCTTTTAAATTAAACTCTTAAAAAAAGTAAAATGTATAAAAAAGTTGTAGTTAATACCAAAAAACCCACTTAATTCCTTAATGACCTTAAAATTAATTATGGAAATCCTCTTTCTATGATGTGACCGTTAATGATAGAACTTTTCTTTTTCATCCTAGATTTCTTTTTGAAATAATTTTTATATTTTTCCCCCTCAAATAATGTCACATGTTCTAACTAAATAGTTGTAGACATTGTTTAAGTGATAGAAAAACCTTTTCAAAAAACTAATGACATCTGATTCTTTTCCACCACACCTATTTAACAAGATTTCTCTTGTTTTAGTAAATAAATGCACTGACGCATACACGTATTCATCTTTTGCATAGATGTAAAGTAATCCATGCCCGGGGAAAATTAATTACCCGTTGTCAGGAACAGCCGTCTTTAAGACGACATGCGTTCCTCAGATTGAAAAGCGGGTTGCAGCCTGAAGCAACTGCAAGCTATTTTGTAATTCCAAATGACTTAAAATATTTACTAAGTCCATTATTATTATTGTTATTTTTTTATAAAGTATGTAAATATGTACAAAGGATGTCTGCTAATGCACAAAGGATACATGAAGACAATCATTTACTCATCCTCTCCTTCTTGAAGATGTTTGAGAGTTTCAAGGGTCATGCTCTTCATCCCAAGTCGTGGTAGAAGAAATTCGAACCGTTCTCTTGGCAATGCTTTTGTGAGTACATCCGCAAGTTGATAGTTCGTTTACACGTAGTGAGTTCAAACTCTATTCTTGCACTCCTTGATCTTGGATGAATATGGTGAATGATATGTCGAATGTGTTTGATCGAGAGTGCTAGACATTATTACAGCATTAGAGCAATGGCACTTTGTTATACAGTTACAAAGGGAATTTATTGAATTAAAAATCGTAGTCTTTTAGTTGGGATTCGCACAAAGTATTTGGAGCCCCCCCCCCCAAACAACATCCAGTCATGGCAAGTATTCGCCTCTGTTGTAGATTATTGCCAGTGGCTTCTGTTGCTTCTTTGATGGACTAGCTCACCCAATCTATCTCCAGAATGAGCACATTCCTGAGTACTTCTTCTGGAATCTTGACTCCTGCATGATCCGTATCTGCACTAAGCTGTTAGTGATATGGCATTGTCTTTCGGAATACAAAGGAACATGTTATGGTTCCTTTTAGGTACCGAAAGACACGTTGATTGCTTCAAGGTGCTTTTTTGAGTAGGCTTAGCTGATATATAGCACCCATGCATACAGCGAATACAAGGTCGGGTCTCTACTAGCAGTAGTTCCATTGGGTGCCAACCATTCCTTTAAATCGAGTTTGATTTTCAACCTACAAAACTCACACCAATCACACAACACCAACCACTCCAGAGGAAAGTTCAATACAACTCACCCCCCAAAGAGGGGATGAGAAGTAGAAACTGAAGTTCCTAACCTAATTTCATATAGAATCCTTGCAGATCCTCATCTAGTTTCTCATTCAATCCACCATTGGTGTATCGTCAGGGTATGTAGGATTATTCCATAGTTCTTTAAGTTTTCGAGGCATATTTTGCTTGGTTTAATAAGAGATGGCCTCCGGGTCTTTGAGAAACTGGTGTCCTAATAAAAATGACATTTGTCCCATCATTCGACTTTGAAATTTGGGTCATCTCTTTGAAATATGTTACACGCATTATGATTAGTTGAGGCAATAAAATGTTGTCATATACGTATATTTGAAACTAGTAGAATATGTTTTCATTGATTTGCGTTAGGTATAACGTTGGATCCTCGGCACCTTTGAGAAATTGTTAGCCATAGGAAACTTTTCTATTGTTCATACCATGCCCTTGGTGTCTGCTTTAGCCCGTACAGAGCCTTCTTCAGACGCATAAACGTTGTGTAGGATTATACCGGGTCCTCAGAATCCTTCAGGTTGACTGACAAGACTTCTTCATTTGAAGATCGCCATTTAGAATAGCAGTTTTGACTCCCATCTTGGTAGATGATCTTATTTTTGGTTGCTGCATTGGTAATGAATATCTGAGGGCCATTGTATCGCTGCAACGGGTGCAAAGACTTCTTCATAGTTAATACCCGTTCTTGACGATTATCTTTGCTATAATCGAGCTTGTTTTTCAGTACTACCTTATACAAGCTTTACTCTTGTAAATCCATTTGAGATGCTAATGTTCATTTTTAGCATCCTCTGTATTGGTGATTGGAACTCCATAAACTTATTAATTTTAAGATGATCTATATACTCGTGATAGTTTTTCTTTTTGCAGTAGCTTCAAACCTGCTTATCATTCAGTCATGGCCATGTTTTGAAATTCTTTGGTTTGACTTTATTCGCACATTCATATGATCAGAGAAACAGCCACCATCGTGCATTAGGAAGAGCTCAGAACTATTTTTTTTGGGTAGATACAAGACGTAGAGATGGGATATTATCCAAACAGAATATTGTAAGGAGGGTTGTTCTTTTTGGTACCATTTCCTGAGATGATCTGTATGAGTTTGGTAAACTTTGGTTGTGTGTACAGCTATAATAACACATTTCTTTACTGATGATACTTGTGCAGAACCTGGTTCTCCTGTACCAGTGTTATTTGCAGGGATGAATGGATAGCTTGAGTAATTGGGGTTTTGTCTTTGATGTGGGTCCAACTGCAACCTCATGTTGAATGGACATGTACGGTTGTTATTCCAAATGATGTCGGTGTATAACCTTGTGGACGGTGCATCTTGAAGCAAATGTTGTAGGACCTCAAATGTACCTGGTTGAACAACATGAAGCCTTGTTAACAGCAGTAGCTGAACGTCTGGTTCCTCGAATCTAGTTTCTTCAAAGTATTCATCGACCATAGTTGATATAATAACTCCAGATCTTTATCCGTCAGTAGAACTTATATTGATGGCATGGACCCTGAATTGGCTATGAGCCCTGAAACTGAATTGTTCAGCTTGTCATTGTCATAGGCTCGGGTCCTAAACTATGTCGTCTAGGAGCCATTGTCTGATGCAGTCTTCATCGAAATGTGACATGAATTGTTTCCATTATTCGACTAGTTCTTTTTGTTGGTTAAAGGGGAATTCGAAAACCCTTCGGCTGGGCAGCTTAAACCAACGAAAATCCCAATGTCATCTTTGGCTTGCAATTTACCTAGATCTCCGCGCTATCATTTGTAGGGTAGCATAGAGCACCAAATACTACGAAGAATGTAAGATCAAGGCTTATTTTCATGCACAAGATCTATGAGGGTTTTGTTGTGTTCGTGTGACGAGTATGAATTAGGATTGGTTCTCGGTGTAACAAGCTAGTAGCGACTAATTCTGCTATTGGGAAACATCAGCGCTTTTGAGAATATCAGCATTGTACGTGCTGCTTCCATAAGTGTACAATTTTGTCTTTCGACAATGCCGTTTTGTTGAGGAGTTCTCGAAATAGACTTTTGATGAAATATGCCAACACCTTCATAATATTTAGACATAACTTGGATAACGAATTCCATTCCATTATCTGTTCGGATGTATCTAACTGTTGTTGACGACCAACTTGTATTTGTTTAAGAAGTTAATGACAAAACTCGGGAGTCTCATCCTGTGATCTCAAAAAAACTTTACCCATGCTGAATCTGAAATAGTCATCCACGTTACTAAAATGTATTTCTTCCATTAATTACTTTGTACCTCTCATTGGGGACCACATAGATCCATGTGAAGGAGTATGAAGATCTTCCATATTGGTGTTTTTTAAGGATTTTGGTTTGTGGGAGTACTTCTTGCTTTTTCCCAAGTAGACAGGCTGAGCAAAGATGATTCTTTTTAACTTCAATTTGGTAACCCTCTAACAGATCTTTTCCGATAAGATCATTGATGTGCCAAGTTTAAATGGTTTAAAAGACGATGCCACATGCCATGATTTGATGTTAGAAGCTTTTGACAAAAAAGCATACTGAGAAGACTTAATTCATTCATCTATCGGATTATCGTGCTATAACATTGGTGCTACGACTACTTTAAGCAAGTCTACGCCATTCCTAACACGAACAAAGCAAGAATGCTTTCTGAAAGCAATTTCAAGATCTAAATCACAAAATTACCCTATAGAGAACAGATTGTGTCCAAGTCCTTCCACATAGTATACTCTAGAGATCACACTGTCACCAATAACATAATCTCCATAACCCATGATAGCTCCAAAGTGATCATTCCCGAATCTTATTGTCCCCCCCACAGTGAACTTTTCCAAAAAGTTCTTGAGCATTTGAACGATTCCCCATCCTTGTTTTGAACAGTCTGAGTTCCAGATACAAGGACGACCTGTACGACCCTGCATTTGAAAATAGTCGAGTGTGGAGTGTTATGGAATTTCGGTTCCCCAATTTTTGTTCGGGCGGTCCTGTTGGTTAGCAGATATAATAGAACATTTCACACAAAGCTTAGTTAAAGGGCACAGTTCGCCTTTGCAAATTTCTTTCCTGTGGGTCTCCATTTGATAACTACAAATAAGTTTTTCCTAAAGTAATTTTTTTCTGTGGGCTCTCCATTGATAAAACCAATATAACGCCAAATATGTTTGCCCGTGCTTTCCAAACCCGCCTTAGATTCTTGTTCAACTGTTTATTAGGAAGTTGCTTTTGGTTTCCAAATCTGTTTCCCTTTATTCAAGACAATTTTAACAGTGGGGTTTGTATTCACAGAACTCAAAATATTAACAACACACCATTTATGATTGCAGATGTTTTAAACATTTGTTACACGTTTTGTTTGCACACAGATTCAGAAATTTGAATTATTATAACACGTCTTAAGCTTAATGTTAGAATCAACCCGATTCACTTTGTTCCATTCTGACTTTATTTATCCTAGGGGTGGTCTTTACTTTCTTCTTATTCTCACTTTTAGAGGCTATGCTCTTATTTTTCTTTATAATCTGCTTCTGAGAGCTTTGATCCGCTTGCTTCAGTAGATGGTTTATTCTGTAGAATAATCACAGGGACTTTAGTCAGTTGAACTTTTATGGTGCTATTCGTATTTCTGTGTGTTGCTACTAGATTGGAAGTTCTGGTTTACTCATTAAAAGTAACTTGCTTTTTCCTAGTTACAGGTGTAGAGGGAGCCTTGTTATCTCTTTCATTGAAACTTTTTGGGCAAGTGCTAATCACATATTCTAAAAATTCCTGAGATAGCTTAGTGTATTAACAAGCATAGTTAAGTGCATTATCCTTGTGTTAAACTACTCTAGCTTCCATCTCAATCTCCCTAACCGTTTATACTCTCCCTTAAGATGGTGATATAGTTTTAAATGGCACTCATATTGTTCTTAAGGGGTATGAGGGGATGGGTTTAACAACAATGGGCATACATGTCTGGCGCCAAGAATTTTGGTATGACAGAGGACGACTGTAGTGACACACAGAGGACATTGCTTTTCATACTGAGCACAGTTTAGATCTTAATGTCTTTTAGGGTAGAATGTCTTTTCTCTAGTGTGAACACGCATAATCTTAATGGAGTCATACAATTCCTTGTAATGTTGTTTGACCTTTTCTAGTTCTACTCTAACGCATTCATTTTGTTCAATAAGAGTAGTGACATCTTTAGCATTATAAGTTTCACAACTTCTGTCATTCATTTTAGAGACTTGAGCTTTCAAGTTTCTAATTGCGTTGTCCTTTTCTTGAAGCTGTGTTTTAGAATTTTAATTCTGAAAAATAAGTCAAATTCAGGAACATCCTAAGAAGTTTGTGATTTGTTATTTCAAAAGTTTTCTTAAAGGTGTTGATATTTCAATTGCAAATTCAGTAGATTCGCACCTCAATTTTGTTGATAAGCCTCTTGATCATTTATCGATTAAACATCCTTTTGATTCTCATTTTTGTAATTTAGATATCTTCAGATTCAAGATCGCTAGACAATCGTGATTGTTCAATAGGATAAACATCTCAATTTGATTCTCGACAAACCATTTAGGCAATTGAGATATGCATTTGCATATGATTACAGGTTTTTCTTTCAAATTCAGCACAAGTTGCTTGTCCATAGAGTAGTTCCGTGTTGCCCCTCTGCTGGCAGTTTGATCTAAAAAGATTTCTTACTCAGATGCCTGTTTAACTTCTTTTAGAGAGCCCTTTTGAAGATTCGTGTGCTCAAAGTTAGTTGTGTTTATAGACGTTTTGAAAAGATGGTGATGCGGCTTTTAGTTGCAGAGGGTAACATCTTTTTGATTTGTTTAAAACGCTCTTTGCCCAGCTTACTGTGGGTGAGACTGTTGGTGTGTTTCTCTTTTTACATGTTTTGTCACTTGACTTTTTTGATGGTAGAACCTGTGGGATTAAAGCTTGTGACAGGTGTATTGGGTGGAATAATCTAGTCGGGTTTGAAAGTGGTTTAAGAACTGAGGCTCTCAAACCTTTTTCCTGTCATTTCATCTGTTGGCCAAATATCTGCTAAAGGGTCAAATCTCTCTGAGGTGGCGAAGACTTGCAAGTTAGTTCTCTTTGAGTTAATCTGGGGGTGAAACTTAACTTTATTTAGAATACATAAGGGCTTTTCATTTTTCTCATACATTCTTTCCCTAGTCAAACTCACTATCTCAAGAGTTTCCTCGAGTCATGCCAATAACAGGTTTATGATTGGTCATGACCTATTCAGTACATTATAAAGGCCAGATTGAACTTGCTTTGCCCGTGTGAGACTATAAGTGGGTTTTGTAGCTATTGCTACCACTTTTTCTTTTATCATAAAACGGTTTTGGTTTACATAACATGTGCACCGTTTGAATAGACTGATCTTGTTTGAATAATCTATCTTCAACCTTTTCTTTTCGCTTTTTGATGTCTAAAAACTCTTCAATGTATTTATCTTCTTTTTGTTTAAAATCCTTTTTCAAGGTAGTCATTCTTCCTTCATTGACTTGTTATGCGGTTCTACGTAGGTAGACAACGTATTGCATTTTTACACTATGAAGTTCCGATTTTAAAGAAGTTTCCTTTCTATATCTCGGTCAGAGATAATTATCTATTTGTTCATCAATCTTTTGTTTACTTTCGTTAATTCCAAACTTTTGTTCGTTTTTTTATACACCCCGACTTGTTCCTTTTATCTCGCAAGTTCTAAGAAGTCAATGTATCAATTAACTACTTTAACCTGCTATTTTGCTAAAATACTTTGGACACCTGGTTCATGCATCTCATCTAATAATTTGACATCAATGATCATTTCGAATAAGAAGATAAATTACTGATACAACAATGTTCTCTCGGTTGTCCTCCATTTACTGTTTATACAGAATATATTACTATCACTAGTCTATTCAGCATCAGACGTCAACAACGTAGTTGTGTTGTACATCGTTTGGCATTCGTGTCACTCATGCTATCATCCATGTGATCGACAAAGGTATCATGGTCTATGTTACAATCAAACGGTGTATTCGATACATATAATGGCTCCGACTTCATCGTAGATTGGTATCTTCAGATGATAGGATTTACCATGATACATGGTCTTCTGTTATATATACGGAGCTATTTCATCAACATTAGAGGATGTTATGGCTAATTACAGATTGATCAGCTTCAGATTGATTATTGTCTCACTCATTTAAGTGCTCCAAATCTTTGCTCTGGTTGGTTCATCCACAGCATCATCAAGTTTGGTGAACTGTTCTCGCCTGTAGAAGAGAATTAGAAACAACTGTTCTTTTATCTAGTACGCACCAACTGTTCTTCATCCAGTACTGCACCATTCTCTTGGGCTTGCATAAGTAGCATCTTGTCCTTGAAGTAGTCTAAATCCTGAAGTTGCTTTAGGCCAGGACATTCTCGTGCTATGTGCCCGAGTCCATTACAGTTGTAGCACTTAATGGGTTTAGCTTGACTAGGATTCACATTGCCACCTCTGTTCTGACCTCCAGCATTCCCAGCTACAACATTTCCTCTTGCATTGTTCCTTTGAAATGGTCTTCCTTGATTATTCGCATTGTATCTTCTACGGATATCTTGAACCATAACTTTGCCGTCTTGAACCGTAGCTTTGTTCCTTGCATTAGAAGACATTCTGAGTTGATTGTTTATTTAAGGAAGATGTGATTTGTATGATCGAGTGAGGAGGACAAGTATGTTGGTTAAACTTTCAATCAAGTTGTCAGTTGAAGAACTTCCTGAGTCCAGTTGAAAGTTATCAGCAGGAGATGGTTCATTTAAGGATTGAGGAGACATGGATGATTGTGTTGGATACTACTGAACTGAGGCATTAGACACTAGTGCCAAAGGATCATTAGTTGGTTGAATGAACCTTTCCATCATCATTCTATTCTCACTAGCATGTACCTCATGTTGCTTCAAATAGGCATAAAGCTGATCAAAGTTAGACTCTTTCAAACCTCTGTTAAGTTTGACTTCAGTTATGAATCTACTCCACTCAGGTAACATGTTGTTTACAAACTTAGAGTTAAGCTGCATTCTGGGCATGGTCATCTTGATGTTTCTCATGTCATTAATGAGCTTCGTAAACCTAACATAGTATACGTGAATGGTTTCTCCTTTGATTTGACGGAAGTGTTCAAATTCATCGTATAACTGAGATTCCCTGTCATCCTTTGTTAACTCAGAACCTTCCAGAATCATCTTCACATTGTCCCAAATGTCTTTGGCGTCAGTATAGTGGTTGATGAGTGTGTAGATGTATTTTGGTATCCCTTGAAGTAGGATTTCGTTGCACGAATGTCAGCTTTATACCTTTCCTTTTCTTCAGCAGAAAGGTCTGTAAAGACTTTAGCACGTTCTTGACCTAGTTGAAGTGCATCCTCAGTTTCTTCAGTAGGAGTTTGTATGAGCATTCCCATTTTAAATGGACCTTCAGTAATCGATTTCATAACAATATAGACGAATGTGTTGTTGCCAAGATTCAAAGTCTGTTATGTCAAGCATTGGTGGGCATGTATCGGAACCGGCATACTGGATATCTTCTGACATATTAGACATCTTGAATTTGTTGTGAAATGATATCAGTCTTGATCGATCAGTGATAAAGGAGACTTGTGTTAAAGATATGTTTTAGTTGTGATTAAAGTAATTATTCCACAGGATTTTACTAATCTTAACTGAAACCGAGAAATAAATCTTTCACGGGATTTTACAAAGTAAGAAAACCGTAGAAAAATTAAGATTTTAGTGACATATTTCGCTTGGAAAAAATCAACATAATTCGCTTGATGACTTATGACATGTTTCGCTTGATGAAAACAAACATATTTCGCTTGGAGAACCTGTCATATTTCGCTTGTTTGAAAACTAACATATTTCGCTTGAAAATCTGTCATATTTCGCTTGGAATCAACCTGTCATATTTCGCTTGATTCAAACCTGCATATTCCGCTTCCTTCAAACGCTGGTAGCAAACCGCTGGATAGCAAACCCGCTTGTAAGCAACCTCGATGCTTAGTTATTAAAACTCGCCTCTTGAGAACTCGCCACTAAGCAACCGCCCATGTTGTCAAGAGGTTCGGTAACATACTTAATAAACTATTATATTAAAGCAAACTGCCGTGAAGAAAATTCTCGGCCCAACCTCCGCGAAGAAACAACGACTTATACTCACATAAAAATCACTTATAAATCACCCGTTTGAATGATTTTGCATTGGATTCCTTTTGCACAACACAGTACCATAAGGTAATAGCAACTAGAAACACCCAAACTTTATCAACACAAACAACAAAATTCGGAGAACTTAAAAAAACGAGCTAGGAGCCTTCAATGGTACACTTTTCGATCTAAAACAAGCAAGAAAACGCACATACACACATTTAATCATCCCATACGCTTTGATACAATTGTTTGTCATTCATATATCATAACACGGGGCGATTCTTGGACTTGGCTATTTTTAGATAGAGAAAACAAAGAGCTAGCTTAAAAACTACCGCCCAGGCACCGAACCCACACTCGCTCGCTCCTCCCTACTCCCCCTGTATCCAAAGGGTACAACAAAAACTCGCCGCACCCACTTCCACCACCCACCACTGCTCACATCACTGGTTGTTCTACACCTCCCTCACGTCTCGGTCGCACGCGCCCATCTATAGTACTTACAATATACTCGCGCGCGCTCTTAGTACCCGACTTAATCCTAAACATCACCCTCAGCTCCCCATACCTATCACTATTAAACTCCCCAGCCACGCTTTCAAATAAACAGTAAAATACACGAGGTGACCAAGTCTTTTTCTAATATCTAACAACAAGGTTGCATTGTTTTACCAAAACATGACTAAGTCATTACAATTATAAGTACCAAGTCTATAAACCGACATGCCCTGTTTAGTGATAGCAAAATAAAGAGACTACAATTATCCTACACTACAAATGATAATGTGGGGATCCAAGTGGCAGTGACGGCTGTGGGTCACTAGTAGTAGCCAAGGATCTCGCCTCATTTTCTTGTTGGCATCTCTAACTATGAAATAGGGATCATCGTGTTGAGGACGACGAGTAGGACGGGGAGAAGGATCATCAGGGTCACATATGGTCTTTCACGATAATGTCTGAATGGGTGTAGGTGCCACTGAACCTCAAAGGACCACTGTCTCAGATTATGGTGGTGCCATGACAAGCGATCAAAATCCCTTTGAGTAGATTCTAACATCGTCATCAATTTCTTATTTTCTTCTCAGTCTCCCATCACTAACTCTCGAACTTGATCTTCCAACGTACACAACATTCCGCTGAGTGCATGTTGACCCTTAACTTTCATTCTTAAATCAGTGGTCAAATTCTGCCAAATATTTATTCCCATCAATGAGCCTTTTCAGGGTTGGAGGGTTCCGTGTTAGCCCGGTTCAAACATTTGTTGAGTAAAGGCCCCTTTTGACCTAGTGATGTTAGAGTGTTGACATCCCTCCTGTAGGGCCAGAGGGAGCAAAAAACCTGAGAGAAGGTCCCCTATCCCACATAGACGGTTACCCGAGAATGGGCGCACAGAATATGGTACCCTAGTGATGGTACCAACAGTATTAGCCTCAGCCTCCTGCTCATGATCATCAGGAGTAGGAGCAACTGCCGTATCCTCGGACTCGGTGTCTGAATCTGGTAGTGGTAGGTTGAGGGGATCAGCCTCCTCATAAGGGTTGATGACCTCAGCATCATCATCATCATCATTTTCTTCCTCTATTTCTTCTTCTATCTCTGTATCTTCTTCCTCTTCTTCTTCTTCATCATCTTCGAGTATCCATCCATTCATGTTACCCTCTGGTTGAGGAATTTGGTGAGGTGCAAATTCGTTTAAATGGTCAGGCTCGGGCGCAAGCTCAGGTTGCTCTTCCAGATCGTCTTAGGGAAGATCCGCAACATGATTAGGAGGAGGTAGGTTTGCCATGATAATCTATAAATCATGCAAAATAATTACATAAGGTCACTATAAAAAAATATTATATGAATAATAACTTATACAAATATGCAAATGCATGACGATGCTCCATGAACGAACGTGATGATCGATAATAAACCAAATATAAATGATAATATTTGTTATGTATATGAATTACATTTTTATGTAATTAAAGCAAATAATTTTTCAATGCTTTTTGAATAAGCATGGTAATCGATATATATCTTAATATATCATAATATTTATCATATAAATATTTTAATAGCAATGCACCCGAAACGTGCATAATTACTTAAATAGGAATCATAAGCTTGCCTTAGACGAGGGCCACGAGGAGTCTTAGCGCGCAAAAGAAAAAAAGTTATAGTTTAGGTTTTTGAAAAACGAACTAGTTCTCTATAACCTTAAGCTCTTGATACCAATCTTTAACAACCCCAATTTATATTGCAGCGGAACAAACAGTTTGGGTGTTAAGTCATAGCACAACAACATAAGAATATAAAGAACGACTCAAAAGGGACGTTTAAAACATAACATTGTCTCATTCATGTAAAATCAGAGTCGAAAAT
>BQNB010076131.1:0-31250 GCA_026074375.1 Tanacetum coccineum | reverse complement strand
TGATGCCAACCTATGTTAGTAATATGTATCTTGGTTGTGATGCACATTAAAAGATATAGATGTACTGATATGGGTCTGGAAATGTAGTCATATGCAAGTGCTTCACCCATGGAAGATGGTTAGTTTGTATGGAGAGGATGAGGCCTCTTACTGTTGATCTCTCTACGTAAACTGATGTGAGGATGTTGCTACAACAATAAACTAGGTTGATCAAAGTGAAGGGAAATGTAATCCTTGGTGAATTAGTGAATTGAATGAAGCATTGTTTGGTTATAGGTTTGTTTTCTTCCTGCTATACTTGTGTAATAATTCAGTATAATAGAGTGAATTCCAAGCTTAGAATTTCTAGTAGCTTGGTATGTCATGGTACAGAAATGTCTTTGCTAAAGGTTGTTTATATGTTTTGGAAGTTAGTATATCATTCACCATTTCAAAAAAAAAAACCTTATAACTTTAAATTGTAGAATTAACTGGGTTAGCTCATTTGCCCATCAAGGGTGACCTTTGGGAGGTTGTTACCACATGCGAGAGGTCTCAAGTTCGAGTCTTTCCATAGTGGTTTTCCTTCAAGGTGGGAATCTGTAGGGTTAGATGCGTCGATTCGAGCCTGACACTGTGGAATCGAATCACTAATTATTATTCGAGGGTGACATGTAAGTACCGTGGAATCAAATAACTAACTTAGTATTGTACTAACTCGTCGTTCTAAAAAAAATTCACTTTAAATCGTAGTTATATTTTTTCGACAAGTAATCTAAAACCTTTACGAGTTACGTATACATGAGGAAAGTCATTTGATTTAGAGTAGTCTCTCAACTACCAATAGATTAAACAACTGCATTAAAGTGTGGGACTAATTAGGTGGAGAATTGCCAATGAACTTATATTAGCAATGTTGGACGTAGAAAAAATATACTACGTATATATGTTTAATAAATACATTTACCATGTGCCTAGTTACCATGCGTTAGCAAAATTCATAATTTTTTGTAACAAGATTGCTAATACCTTGACTACGTTTCGAAGAGGTAAAAAAAGAACTAGGGCTGCAATCAAGCCAAGCCGAGCTCGAGCTTAACAGGGCTTGAGCTTGGCTAGAAAATCACAAGTTAGCTTGAGCAATCGCTGCTGCTGATAGGTCACAAGCCTTATCATGCAAAGCTTGAGCACTCTTCGAGTTATATTCGAATAAGGCTCGAGCTCGGCTCGAAAAGCTCGAGTTTCTTCATAAATGTTGTATTCGATAGCCGAACTTATCAATAAGGTAAAGAAAATACATGATGGACTCAAGAGTAAAGAATTTAACATTTGAGCATTATGGTTTAAATATCCTTCTACTATAGATATTTAACTATTATACCAATATTTACATTTGCATTTATGTTGTTTATATAAATATGCATACCAAAAATATTTATATACATAAAAGCTCGAAAAGCGTGATAAAAGCTCGAGCTCGAGCTATTGAAAGCTCGAGCTCGGCTCGTTATGTGTTTCGAGCTTGTTTTTTGAGCTCGGGCTCGGGCTTGAGCTCGATAAAAGCTCGGCTCGATTGAGTCAAGCTCAAGCTCGATCTCGAGTTGCTTGATAAAAGCTTGGCTTGATTGCAGCCCTGGATGGAACACGTCACTCTTGTTATTCGAGAGTCGGCACCCCCTTGCAATTCTTTCGTGTATGTTGTACTATACTTATGACTTTCATAATCATCCATCAAAATCAGTGAAATTTTTTATGCACATATCTCTATGGTCTTTCAATCATAGTTTTTGTTTTTGTTCAACTTCGTTCATAAGTTCGATTATGTTAATAACTAAAATGTATGAGAAATAGTTTTACAATTGTAATAAACTGGTTCGTCTTGGAATAGAAAATGGTTGAATTTACACGGTAGTGTTTGTATGTACTTTTCTTGTTATTCAAGTTGCAAAGGGTAAAACTAAGTATTTACAACTGAGTAATCAAAGCCATTTTAACCAAACACCACGTTTTTTTTTCTTTTTCAACGGCGATTTTTCTATCTCACAAATATATATTTTACACATGTCTCCAGGGAGGCTTGAACCCACAACTTTTTGGTTAGTGGGGAACACACATTTGGTATTAGTAGTAGTCATAGTTATCAAATTTCATTTTGTACATCCATGACCGTTAGGTCAATTGTAATCTCAATTATAATTCCCTCTAATATGCAAACCAAACATGTTACGTAATGTAATTTGAATTACAATTACATCCAATTACGCCCAATTACATCAAACCAAACGCACCCTTAGTGGCATGCATAGTTATTTTAGTGAAGCATAAATCCACATCTCTAAAATTATCGTCTTGAAAAGTTCAAAACAACTTGGAACTTCTCAAACTCAAACCACAAGACATAACCCTAGCAATTTAATTGCGCTACCACATCTCTTATAGGGATCCTCTCATGATAACTATTGATGGGTTTGTTATGAGAAGAAATTTAATTTTCAATAAAATATATAGATCCCACATAAATGACCCCGATTATCTTTTCATTCGCAAAAACTCAGCATTACTTCAAATGTTCAAATCAAAAATAAGAAGACCTTAATCCAATTCGAACATAAAAACTAAAAAACAAAAAGCACTTGTCGCCCATGCATGTTAATTAACTTGTTAACTATAACAATGTATTTCCTAATGCATGCATCTATAAAAACGAAATGATTGGTTCATGCATTTGGACTTTGGACAAAATATAATAGTAGAGAAATGTTAGATTGTTAGTATCCACTTAGAAGATTTTGTACATGTAAAAAAAACTCTAGAAAACTAGCAATGCATTGGTTAGGAAGCAGATCCGTTGAACAAAACAATACCCACAACATGAATGATGAGAACATTGAGACCAACAATTGTGAGTCAAACAACCACCGAATCAAATCTTGAAGTGGTTAGACTTGGAGTAACATGTCACCACAATTATAACCACAAAATCCTAAATAATATAGTAGTGCATTAGTTGGGAAGCAGACCCATACGATATATCATCGAACATACCGTTATAATATAGAGGAATGTTGTAATATCAAATATTTTACACAAAACTTTTCATAAAATGATGTCATTATTCTCTAACTCCGTTTTAAACACACACACACTCTCTCTCTCTCATAAATACATCCACTATGTTACATGACATATCATAATGTGAAAATTATTTTGTAATTTTTTTTTATTATAGCATTACGGAGTATTATATACTGTAACATATATAAGTTAAACAATAGTAAATAACGAAGGCACTGAACTTGAGACTTTATACATTTTAGAGTGATAGCCACAAACTCATGCATAATTATTGGTTGTACTAATATCACAATTACAAAACAATAAATACCGGTAAATTCATATATGTATGTATATTAAACAAAAAAATTTAATTTAATTTAATTCATATGTAAACCTTATGCGTGCATGGGAATTATAACTAGTATATTTGTGGATGATGATCCTCATGACAACATATCCATGGGTAGAGTTTGTATCAGAACAACGATCCAAAGTAAAATCACTGAAACTTGTAAAGTGGAGATTCATGGCAAGTCCCACAGTGTGAGGGTAAAGGAGTTTGCTGGTTGGGTACCGGATATAGAAACTATGGATACTCAGTCAGACAAGAATTCTGAGACGGATAATTATGATAATAATGATGAAGGCCCCAAAGATAATGATGTTCAAGATACAGAGGATGGGGAAATACGTGATACTAATGAGTTTCAAGAGGAGGGTGTCACTGATAGCATCCACTCATGGGCTGATGGTACAGAAAACATAGAAAAGGAACATGACGATATTCCAAACGAGAACCATAGTATGGAACATCATCTCCAATCTCAACAAAAAGAAACAGAGGCTCTGAAAGTAGACTCAGAATCTATTTCGAAACCTTCTGGTTTTAAAGGTTACAAAGCCAATAGTCCACACTTTTCTGTTGGCGGAAAACGTCAAGACACCAAACAACTTTCCACTTCCTCCTTTATAGTAGCTAATGATTGAGAGTAATTTCCCTTGAATGAGAATTTGCATTATATGTTGCCAAATATATAGAGATTACAAAGCGTGTGAGAGACGCGTATACATTGGATGGGCTTGAGCCCTACACTCTAACTAATGGGCTGACAATACAAGAATACATACTAGACTATACATGATATATACGTCTGCTAATACGCCCCCGCAGTTGGAGCGGGAGGTTTGCGAACGCTCAAACTGAACCTGAAATCAGCAAACAGTGGATATGGCAGTCCCTTAGTGAAGATATCTGCAAACTAAAACCGAGAAGGGACATGAAGAACCCGGACGTGTCCTGCCGCCACTTTATCACGAACAAAGTGAATGTCAATCTCGATATGTTTGGTGCGCTGATGTTGCACCGGGTTGGCGGACATGTATATAGCGCTGACATTATCACAGTAAACCAAGGTAGCAGTGTATAGTGGCACATGTAACTCACGCAAAAGATTGCGTATCCAAGCAGTTTCAGCAACAACATTGGCAACCCCGCGGTATTCGACTTCAACACTAGATCTTGATAAAGTGTGTTGACGTTTGGAGGACCAAGATAGAAGGTTATCCCCAAGAAAAACACAATAGCCAGAAGTGGATCATCTAGTGCTAGGACACCCTGCCCAGTCAGCATCTGAATAAGTTATAAGCTGAGAAGTAAAGGACTGATACAACTCAAGACCAAGATCTATGGTACCACAGACATATCGGAGGACACGCTTTAAAGCGTTAAGATGAGGCTCCCGAGGATCATGCATGTAAAGGCATAACTGTTGTACAACATAGGATAGATCAGGGCGGGTAAATGTGAGATACTGTAGAGCTCCTGCAAGACTACGATACAATGTAGGGTCTGATACAGGTGTACCCTCAGGTCCAAGCTTCTTTTCACTGTCGGCAGGAGTTCTGCATGATTACAATTAAGTATATGGGCCCGCTCAAGTAGTTCAGAGGCATATTTGGACTGTGAAAGGAACAATCCAGAAGTTGTACGTGTAGCAGAGATGCCAAGGAAATAGTTTAGCGGGCCATGGTCCGTCATGGAAAATTCACTATGGAGAAAGAGGATATAATCTGTTAAAGGAGGGCACTAGAAGAAGCTGTAAGAATAATATCATCCACATAGAGAAGTAGATATGCAGTGTCCGCCCCACGGCGAAAGACAAACAATGAGGTGTTAGTTTTTTCTATGATAAAAACCGACTCGTACAGCATAGCTGGTGAAGCGCTGGAACCAAGCACGCGATGCCTGTTTTAGACCGTAAAGGGATTTCTTTAGCAAGCAGACATGATTGGGCATAACTGAGTTTCGGAATCCTAGTGGTTGATGCATATAAACAGTTTCACTGAGGGTACCATGAAGAAAGGCATTTTTACATCCAGTTGATGAATTGGCCATTGTTTAGAAACGGCCAAGCTCAAAACTGTCCGAATGGTGGCCGCTTTGACAACCGGGCTGAAGGTCTCATCACAATCTATGCCTTGTTGTTGACTACTGCCGTTTGCGACCAACCGTGCTTTGTAGCGACTTAAAGTCCCATCTGCGTTAAATTTATGTTTAAACAACCACATAGATCGAACAATGTTAGCATTAGTTGGTCGGGGCACAAGGACCCACGTATCATTTTTAATTAAAGCATTAAACTCATCTAGCATAGCATTTTTCCAATTGGGGTTTTGAATGGCTTGAATGTAAGATTTAGGGATAGCAGCAGGTGTTGAGACATGGAGATTGAGTCGTTGTATAGGTCGAGTGATTCTGTCCTTAGAGCGAGTGATCATGGGGTGAGAGGGTGGGAGGTTTGGGGCTGTGGGATGTGACGGGGGTTGAGGGTGTTGTGTGTCGAGGTTGTGTTGGTGGGTAGTAGTAGCGGGCTAGGTGTCTTCATTATTGGCTGAGTTGATGTGAGTGGTGTTGGGAGAGTTAGTAGTAGACTCATTTCCACTAGTACAAATCTGGGATTTCGTCACACATGCTGTTTTTTGAACGGCCACACAGTCAGATATTTATGTGACTAAATGTACCAGAATAAAATAAACAGCCACACTTGAACTCATTTTGTGTGACCATTTCAGAATTTCATTGTCACACATTTGAATATTTATTTGACTAGAGGTAACTGGTAATTTTTTGTTCATTATTTAGTCACTTATAATTTGGGACGTGTGACAGATACAAATAAGTTTGAAACATTAGTCACACTATATATATACATATGTGACAAATATATGTCACACAATTGAACAGTGTGACCAAAAACATAAAAGGTCACAAGTCCTTAATAGTGTATGTGGCAAAATCATATAGTCCAGATTGTCACACATTAATTAAAATGACTGATATTATTTTTGCTAAAAATTATATTAACCACATATGAATTTGAAATGTGTAGACAACTAAAAAGAAAGTTTATGAAGCATTAGTCGCGATAGTACATTATAACAGAGACAAATAAATGTCACACACTTGAACAGGTGTGACCAATGTCATATATGGTCACACAAAACCATAGACATACATGATTAATTGTAACAAATTCGAGATACATATGGTCACGTAAGTTAATATGTGATGTCTAAGAGTTAGTAGTGTGATATGCTGGCAAAACCAAATATGTTATATTCCACATTTAATTGTAGCATAATCATGTGACTATAGGCTGTACAATAGTCACACCATATCCCTCCAAAATAAATGAAAATTCCCCCTTTTAACATTTCACTTGTCCCGCCTCTATTATTTCAACCAAACACGTTTCAAGACCTTGGATAGATCAGTAGTCTGTAGTTGTAACCACCCCTATTATTTATATATAGCATCGCAAAGCAAATCTAGGGGGTATTACATCATGGAAACAACCAATCATAATCATAGAAACCGACTCCAAAGAAGACGTTATGTTCAAAAGATACGTTATCAATCTTTAAAATTAGAGTTTTACAAAGCAGGTCCCAAATCTAATTACATACAATGTGGATGAAAACAAGTTTTAGCATCTTCAAGTCCATGCCACTCCGTGCCATAAGTTGCTCAATTACCTGAGATAAACATGCTGCAAAAGTCAACACAGTGTTAATGAAATTCATAGGTTTGAAATTGATAGTTTGAATAACAAGTCCATAACATAAGTAATTGTTAACAAAAGCAGTTCATAGAAATGTGTTATAGTGAGGTATAGGGTTACGTTGTTATACAGTTCGGTTATTTGTAATAATTGTAACGAATACAATTATCATGGAAAAATGGTAACATTATTATTGCCATTAGCTCATGAATCCGAAGCCTTGAGATATGTTTGATACGTTATAGCCTCAACGGGTGCCTTTGCCAAAAACACCCGTAGTTATATTCTAATAATGTGCAATTGGTTACCGGTATGACTGGGTACACCAACGGGGAGTCAACCCAAATAGATCTATTCACAAATAGCGCGCTCACTCCGTAGAGTAATTAACGGTTCATGATATTGGGGACTTAAAGGCAAAATAGTTACTTAGGCAATAATAAATCAGGACAACATACAGAAAAATAATTACATTCATGGTTTATAGCATGTATCCCCCTCGCGGGTTTATAAAACAATATGAAATATTGAAATGCGAGGCTATGAACTCACTAAGTCTTTGAAAAGTAATCACATTGTTATAAGAAAACGGTAATGCAAAAGAGTTTTGTAACAAAGCAGTTATCCCCTCTCGCTGGTTATATAAAACATGGTAAATAAGTAACTGTAGGCGATGGTTATGAATTTCACTAAGTCATTGCAATCAATTACATTGTTATAAGATAAACGAGTATGTAAAAGAGTTTGTAAACAAGCAAGATCCCTCCACGGGTATTTTATAAAACCATGTATAAAAAATAAGAAGCGAGGTTATGAACTTCACCTTAACAGGGATATCTGATTAACGGCAAAAGTATACCAAAGAAAAGGCGTCTGTATGGTAGTACGACGTTATCTACTCGGGCGGAAAGTATATCAACTTAAAAGGAAGAAGCTTCGTTACGTAACCTAGGATAATATGTCGAGTCTTAGGAAGATTGTACTCTAGGACTTTGATTCTAAGAGTTTAATATTGTTATAAGTTTGATTGGAGAGTTTGGATTTATTGTATCACCGTTCGGGCCATCATAATTCAGAAGTCATTCAGTAAACGTTTGAGGAGCTAGGGCACTTTAAATCATAAACCCAACAACTCAGTCAGAATGTAATACCAAGATGAAACCCCTTAATATGAAGCTCCCTAGTATTGTGATACGATATAATTGGTTTTAAGCGTTTTGATCAATATCTGGAAATGATAAGCACGACAAGCGTTAATTAAAGTTATGTCTTATAATGTTTTGAACATGTTTTTATACTTTTTCAAAATGTTACATTTTAGACCCTTAAGAATGAAAAATGTCAAAATATACGCTTGGAGTTTACACTTTCATGAGTTTAGTCCTTCAAGTTTAAAAGATGTACAAAGTAAACCTTGCACTTTGGAAAGTGACATAATAGACCCCTATAGGTATAACTTTAGAAATATGGCAAAAATAGTCCATTTAGTTATAAGTTTCAGAAAGTTACGATATATACCCCTTGCATGGAATACTTTTGCAAAACAAGTCCAAAATGCCATGCAAGCTTATTTTAAGTTTCTAAATGATATTTTTAGGTAATAGCTTATTAATATAAGCTAAAATATGAAGATTTAATGTAACGAAAGTTTAATATAATGATTCGTTAAGCTAGAAACCAAAACGGGTCATATTAGGGTTTTAAAATGAAACGCGCGGGTTTTAAGTTCAAATTCCTTCAAGACTTGATAAAGTTGTTATATTAACATTAGTTAAACATATTAGGATAGATTATAATAATATTTAACCATTATAACATTTAGTTTTAAGAAAAACATAAAATTAGGGTTTCGGGTGTACGGTTTTGGATCAAAATGGAAAATGATTATATGAATTGAGTTATAAAACTTTAACAAGAGTATATTTAGGATCATATGAGCATTATAAGAGTGTAGGAGCATGTATGAAGATCATAGAACTTGGGTTTGAGCTTATAGCTTGGAAATGGGTCGAAATCAGGACTTTTATCTTTGTACGCCGAGAATAACGACTCCGGGGCTTCAAGGCTTCAAAGCTTCTCTTGATTCTTGTTCTTGGATCTCCTTAGGACCTTCTTGAGCAGAGAATTGTTGCTCTAATGGGTTATAGAAAGAAGAAGTGGGGGATGAGTTGAAATGAAGTATATGTGCTCCCATTTATAGTATTAGCAACCCTTAGAGGCCAAGAAAACTTAGTGATCAGGTTAGGACACATGGGAGGTTATGTGGAGAGGCTAGGGGCTGAGTTGGAGGAGCTATAGATGTGTTGGCTAAGATAGAAAATAGTATTAAAGGTGTTTGTGGCTTAAACTCAGCCGCGGCTGATTATGGTGCAAAAGAGGGTGATGTGGTTTTATTTTTGGCCAAGAAATGGTTCAAGTATGTGGGTAAGCTGCTTATGGATGAAGGAGGTATGTCATGGAGGTGCTTGATTGCATGGTTAGTGTTTTAAATGGGTCAAATGGAGAAAAAGGTGTCGCAGGTCAGATTTGAATTCGATTAGGGTTTTCTTGCTTAGATTTCGAATATACTTGATTAGTAATGATGGATTAATGATTATTAAGTTTATATTATGAGTTTACAACATTATTGGATTAGTGGTTCTAGTTTTAAAATAGGTAAAATGATTAAATGGGTCGAAAATGCAAGAAAAGGTGTACACAGGTTCATAAGGCTCGTTTAGGGTTTTTAAGCTTCCAATTAGAGTCCACTTGTCTTAGTATGATAGATTAGGGATTTAAAGACTTGTATTAAGAGTTAATAACAAGATTTGATTGGTGGTTTGGGTTTAAAATGGGTAAAAATGAGTAAACAAGTCGTGTTTTGCAATTAGGGTTTGTTTAGGGTTTTCTTGGTTTAATTCTTGTCCATTGTTGTTATAATGAAGATATAATGATGGAATGTGATTTGTAAAGTTGTAAATTAAGTATTTACAACTTATTTGAGTATTGGTTTAGGTTTATAATGAATAAAAACAAAGAAACGGTTCATGGTTTAGAAACTAGCTTGGTTTTAGGGTTTAGGGTTTTTAATTAGGGTTTTGAGTGTAAAAATATGTGTGAGAGCTTATGAGTAGAATGATTTGGGTTTATACATTGTATATTGAGTGTAGTAGCTTATACAAAAGTGGTGGTGAAGAAACTAGAATGAAAACGAAGGTAAAACAACTATTTTAGATGTCATGCTTAATGACTTGTACATTGTACTTTTTGAGACTTGTACCATGACTTGGAGGGAGTTTATATTTCAAATGAGATGTTATATTACTTGTACATATGCTTTAGTAACTTGTACATTCACTTTAGATATTAACCTTTCATGGAATTAGGGTTTAGAGGTATACGATAATGGTTTAAAGCCCGTTTTGATATAACGTTGCAAATGGTACATTATATGAGTAATGTACTTTGTAAAAATGATATTATGATATTGAATTGACATGTTATGATGTTTGCTTGACATATATGTAGAAAGGATTATCATAGGTAGGTTGCGTGGGCTTTGTTTACTTTGGAAATGTAAACTATGTTACATAATGGAATAGAATGAAACGAAATTTTATTACCGTGAAAAAGTAGTACTTAACATAGTAAGTAGATATTACATTAATGAAATACTGGAAAAATATGGGTTGTTATAGTCCCCCAACCTTACAGAAATCTCATCCCGAGATTTAGTTGAGAGATAGAGTGATATTTGGAAACAGAAGTTCTCAGCTCCTACAGTTTCTAGTCTGATGGTCTACTTTGTAGCAATTCTGACATCTGACAATGCACGGTCGTGTGTGATGCAGTGTACCCTTCCTACAGAGGGGATAAGGTCCATTATATCCACGATTTCTATTTTTAAGGTATGCGTGTTTGTGTAGTACATTGTGTTGTGGTTGTAGGCCATATAATGGTGATCGTTGATACACGTGTAGATATGAGCTCCGCTGTGACAAGAGAGAGACATGTAGCAGCTTGGCATCTTTTTTAGGAAACAAGCAAATAACTATTCCTTTATGCAACTACTTAGAAATGTTCATAGATTGTGTTTAGCTGAGAATTTGATTATGTACGACATTACAATTGTATATTTGGTTCAGTTATATACATTCGAGTTTTATTCAATTTGAAATTGATTTTTGTTTTTAAATTATCTATTATATATATATGTATATGTATGTATATATATGTATGTATATATATGTATGTATATATATGTATGTATATATATATATATATATATATATATATATATATATAAATACATATATAATACAATATATATATATACATACATATATATATATAATATAACATAATACAGTATATATATATATACATATATATATATATAATATATATATATATATATATATATATATATATATATATATATATATATAATGACACAAATGATTGATTTGTTATATGTGACTAAAAGATGCACTCACATAATATAGTTACGCTTATCAACATTATTGGTCACTCTTTGTTTAATTTGATGTGTGACTAAATATTACAAAATCCACACAACTATAAAAATTCATGTGACCATTTGATGAAGAATAGTCACACAAAATACACATTCACTTGACTTTAAACAACACATGGTCACACTTATTAACACTTTTGGCCACTTTTGGTTAACTTGTATGTGACTAAATTAAAAAAAACATGCTTTGTGTGACTAAATATTATAAAACGCCACACAAACTTAAAATTAATGTGACCATTAGATGAACAATAGTCACACAAAATACACATTCACTTGACTTTAAACAACATATGGTCACACTTATTAACACTTTTGGCCACTTTTGGTTAACTTGTATGTGACTAAATTCCAAAAAACCATGCTTTGTGTGACTAAATAATTACAAAAGAAGTATCCACGACAAACATAACAATTCCTTGACCATTGGATGAACAATAGTCACATAAAATACACATTTACTTGATTTTAAAAAGCATACGGTCACACTTATTAAGATTGTTGGCCATTTTTTTTAAATTGTATGTGACTAACTCCAAAAAAACAACACCCGTTGTGTGACTAAATCCTCACAAACCTCACATTTATTATATATTCTTGTGGCCACAGGACGGGAAATAGTCACACAAAATACACATTTACTTGAATAAATCATCTCAAATGTCACATATATTATATATTTAAAAATGGCCAAGGGCGAACAATAGTTACTCTCCAAAAATCATTCGTGTGACTATAAAAGTGTGGTTTAGTCACTAATACTGATTAATCCAACAAACTATGTCCTAATTTGTCATACATATTGGGTTTCTGGTCACTCTTTTTCAATGGAAATAGCCGCAAACTCCCTAACGTAACCGTATGTGACCTACAGTGGCGCGATCTTTATTGACAAACACCAAAAAAAAACACGTGTGACCATATGTATATCGTCACACATTTTTGGAGTGACCAGTTTTTGTACCAGTGCTACAGTAATCATCTGTGACAACTAGGCAATACATCTTTTTCCCATAAGCTTTTTACAAATTTGGACAAAAACACAAGTCCTTGTGCAACATAAATTGAAAAAAGGTTGGCTGATTGAACTTACTGTTTTGGACTTACAAGAAGCTCTATGTTGCTTTCCCTTTTGACAAGCAACACAAGTTTGATGAATTTCAAAAAGTTTTGAAGGTAAACCTCCTACAAGATTTCCCTTAACCAATTTATTCATAGTTTTGAAATTTATGTGTCCAAGCCTTCTATGCCAAAGTTTAGATTCATCAGATGTGGCTTTTGCAAAGAGACAAGTTAGACCTCCTTTAGGAACAATTTTATTTAAGTCAACACTATACATATTGTTTTTTCTAGGAACTTTAAGTAAAACATGACTTTTATCAGTTAACTTAAAGTTTGGAGATAAAATAATACATTGAGTGTCATTAAAGTGAACACTATTCTTTTTATCACATATTTGTGAGATACTAAAGAGGTTGAACTTTAACTCTCTTACAAAATACACATTTTCAAAATCTAAATTACCAGTTTTGATTGTACCTCTGCCAGTGATTTTCCCTCCTTTGAGGTTACCTCCAAAGGCAACATATCCTCCATCAATTTCATCAAAGTCAGTAAGATAGGACTTGTTCCTTGTCATGTGCCTTGAGCATCCACTGTCAATCACTCCTTTCTCCTGCAAATCTTGCTGTGGATTGCCCTGCACATAAGGTAAGAAAATCTGTCCTTTGGGGTCCCAAGCCATCACTGACTTTTTTGGATCTCATTGTGCAACCATATAATCAAACCTTTTAAAATTTATTGATGCACTGTTGTGTTTAGAAACATGGTCTATTACTTTAGTCTTTGGTTTCCAAACCCAATAAGCTGAGGCCTTAACATCATTAACCTGGTTTCCCTTAACAGCATTAAGTACTGCTTTTGATCTAGCAGTATTAACTACTGCTTTTGGTCTAGCATTATTAACATTTTTATCCTTAACAGTATTAACCCTCTGATTAAAATTACTATTTTTAGTTGATGTTTTGTTGTTAATGGGCCTTCTAACAGTTGAATGTGCGTTATTAAAAATATTTGTTATTGGTCTTGCACTATTCATTGTTGTTCTGGGTTGAGTAGTATTAACTGGTCTAGCAGTAGTAAGTGACACTGGGCTAGACCTCATTAATACTACGTTTAGAACCATGTTCCTTTTAGGACCGGGGTGAGTCATTCTAGAAAAATTCTGGTGATTCACCCTTTGAGTATAGTTCCACATTGGTTTTACTATCTTTTTATTATTAAACTATTTCTGATTGTTATTACAATCATACTGCAGGTGATCAAAACTTCCACACACATAACAAGCTTAGTTAAACATCTCAAAATTACTTCCTAGTCTTTGAGACATCATATTATTCCAGTTTCTTTGGTTTCCTCTAGGACTATGTGTGTTCAGCCTATTTTGATTACCTTGTTTAACAATTGGTTTTCCTAGAGATTTTAATTGCTCTTTAGATTTAAAACAAACTCATCTATTTAGCAAACAAGGTTTAAATAACAGTTTTCTTTTGAATCTTAGCCTGAGGCACATCTTCTTCCTCACTATCAGACACCTAATCCTCAATAATTAGAGCACCATTATTCTTCCTAACTGCCTTAGGCTTGTCTGTACTAGTCTTAGATTTACTAGTCTCAACTACAGGCTTCTTCTTAACTGTAGGCTCACTAACTATAGGCTAATTCACAAACTCTTCTAGACCAGAGAATGACAAATCAGGTTTTGGAGGCAGAAAGTTTCCTGTATAGGGAGGTGAAACAACATTATACCCTAAACTTGTTTTGCACCACTTATCAACTATCTGACAGTCTATTAATTTGCTTAAGTTTTTAGATGAATTTTCAAAATTTTCTACTGTTAGCTGAATTTCATTTTTTTGTTTTTGAGCTAGTTCCAACTTCCTTCTAAGCTCTGTAATGGCTACTTCTCTGAAATGAATCTTACATTTTAAGACCTTGATATCTTCCTTATAAACAGACTCATTTTTCTTTTAGACTAGAAGTCTTGCTTCTACAGACTCTAAACCTGTTTTATAAGTAATAGCAATTAACTTAGATGTCCTTAAGTCTTTTAACAGTTGTTCATTTTGTTCTTTAAGAATTTTAACATTTTCTAAAAAAGATGATGAACAGTTTGAATCAGTAGATACCTTAGAGTTAGAACTTGTAGAAGAATAAGCCATGAGTGCAAAAGTAGTTGGACCTTCTTCTGCTTGATCACTCCAATCATAACCAGAACCATCACAAGATACCAAAGCATTAGAAGTAGTTATCTCCACTGGCACACTTCTTTTTGTGCTTTCCCTGTTCCTAATTTTTTTGTTTCATGGTTACATTGGGAGCCCTACACTCCTTGCAAAGTGTCCCCTATTAAGGCAGACGTAACAACTCCCACTTGGACTTATAAACCCAAGGTCACCAGGTACCATTCACAGAAAACTTCCTTCTAGTGTTCTTCAAGAATCTCTTTGCCCTTATTATAAGCATAGCCATCTGCCACCTTAAATCCATCTCTTCTAAATCATCAAGATGAATTTGTTGCTAGTCCTCATTATCAAATTGTGGACTGTTTGGTTGACTTGCAAAGAAAGCACATATGACAGCATCACTTAAGTTGTCAATTGTTGTTGAGTTAACAGTAGTAGCTTAAGTGCTAGCAGTTGTAGCACCATGAGCAGTAGTAACTGCTCCATTTGTACTGTTGGTGCTTTTTGAGGACACAAAGGCTACGTTTTGTGTGTTTGAGCTTGAGCTTGATGTCCCTTTGACCTCTGGTTCATAGATCTTCAGGTTGTTGTAAAGATCATCCAAGTCTAATGTATCTATCTCAGGCTTGTTCCTCCACACAATGGTATGTGTGTTCCATTCTGGTGACAAACTTCTTAAGAACTTCTGATTTACATCTTCTTGTGAGATAGTTTCACCATGAATCTCCAATTGACTGATAAGCTTTTGAAGCCTATCAAAAGTTTGATCTAACACCTCTGAGCAAGATGCAGTAAAATTTTCATACTGCTGCTTTAGAAGATTCCTCTAAGTCTTTTTAGTAGCAGCATTCCCTCCTAACCTCTTCTTAACAGCCCGCAGCAATGACTTGGCATCTTTGATGGAGTTAAACTTCAATTGATGTTCATTAGGGATGCCCATCAATAAAGTGCTTCTTGCCTTCAACTCTAACCTCTTTTGTGCCTTTTCTTTAGCAGTTGTAGCAGGTATTACTTTCTCAACACCTTCTACAAGTGTTGTTTTTAGTGCAGTGTTTCCATTCTCTATGACCTCCCATAGAGCATAGTCAACCATCTGGATGTACTATTCCATCCTCATCCTCTAAATCTCATACTCACCTGGTTTGATCATAGGCACTTTTAATGCAGCCACCATATGTACTGAGTCTTGATCCATGTCTTCTTAGCAAAGTTTCTCAAATCAACAAACTATGATACCACTTGTTGATCCCACTTGAATGGATCTTGAATTCCTTAGCTTGTGTAAGGTTTAGTTATGCAAGATAAATCCTACACAACTATGATAGAAACTTTGTTTGATAATACTAAAGATTATGTGGAATCTAATCTTTAAAATAAGAAGAATTCTCCAATGAAATAGTAATACTAATGAACACACAGATTAACAAACAAAAGCTTCAATATATTAATACGAATACTCTAACTAGTATTAGGGTTACAAAACCTTGAAGCTATAACGATATCAAAACAAAAGATATCTAAATGTCTAATTCTATGCCCTAGGACCTCCTTTTATACACCAAGGAGTTCTAACCGGCTTACAATATTTTCCTAAGTTATCATGATCTTTTAAACAAATAACTTATACGTATCTTGTACAAAAATATCTCATACATATCTCATAAGCAATCTTTATCTTTTCTCTGAGCAGTCTTTATCCATCTCTTGACAGTAGAAACTCTTTCAACAGTCTTAATCTTTCAGCAGTTGTAACTTTGTACTAGCAGCATTAACCCTGAACAAGCAGTAGTAACTTATACACCAGCAGCATTAACTGTGTACAAGCACCATTAACTACTTAGAATATTTTCTTCAGTCTTCATCATCAGTACTAACTTTACTCTAGCAGTACTAACATATACTAGTAGTAGTAACTAGCAATACTAATATACAGTAGCAGTACTAAGTTACACTAGCAGTAGTAACTAAGTTACACTAGCAGTACTAACTACTTAGTATATTTTTCCTTAGAGTTAATGAACAACACTAAGTTTTACTTAGCAGTAACTATAACCTGAGCAGCAGTAACTCTAAGATCATCAAGAAGTCTTTTAATCTCAACAAAAAATAAAGAAGATCGTTATTTTTCAACGTAATGTTCTTTTGCATCTTTTCCATATACATGTTGCACATGGTAAGTGAAGAGTACATGAGAAAATAATGATCTTGTTTCTTTTGGCATATCTTTAATATATGCCTAGAGTATTTAATTTCGAGTGGTTTCAACATGCGAGATCAATCAATTTGGTTATATACATATTGAAATTTAATTATTCGTGCATCAATAAATCAACGCCAAAACAATCAACGCAAGCTCGCTATCTACGAACACTGTAGATATGCGGATACAATCAACATCATCATGTAATTCATACTATCGCTTAGGTTAAACATAAATGTGTATGGGACCGTGACACAATTATACAAATCATCAAATTACCTCATATATTGTACCCTACACATTAATAACACAAACAAACATTGCAAAAAACCCCCAACGTAATTAACAGTCAATATCAACATCGATTATTAAATCGTACCCGGTATGATCTCAACCACGAGAATAAAAGAAACGTACAAAAGGTTAGAACCGAATGCTAATGAAGGATTATGATCCCTTGAGGTGGGTGTATATATATGCCTCAGATTAGGGTTTTCTCCCTAATAAATATGCAAGCAATTTAAATTTAGAAAAAATATCGGGATGATAAATGGTTCTCGAATCATTCTAGAACGCGATTCTGATGCGCAACATTTACACTCCCGTCACCAAAGTCTCCAAAACCACCCCCACCTGAGCACAAAACTTTTTTTCTTCTCGTTTTCGACACATCAATGTTTGTAGACAAAAAATAAAAAGCCCCAACTTTTCCTAAAAAACCCAACCAATGAGAAGACTTCATTTCGGAATAAAGCCCTCTCATTAGTTAATCGAATACCATGATTTTATGAAAATATAGTTTTTATAATATATAAAAGATATTTAAGAAACTCAAAATGTTTTACTCCTTTCGTCTCAAATTAATAGTCCACGTTTTCTTTTTAAGATGTCTAAATTTAATTGTTCACTACTAAAAATAGATAGAGAAGTTTGATCAAGATTACTATATTACTTAATTATTATTATAAACTTTAACGAAGATTTTATTTAATTAGCTAAAGGTAAAACTGTTATTCTGCTAAAAAGTAAGAAAAATTAAGCAGTAATAAATGCATTTTTTCTAAACAATCGACGAAAAGTGATTTTAAGACGGAGATAGTATTAGATAACGCAATATCCTTTTTCTTAGGGTATGTTTGGCGACACGTAGCAGTAGTAAGCAGTAACAGTAGCAGGAACAGTTAGCAGGAGCAGTAAGCAATAACTGTTTGTTTAAGAAAGATGTTTGGTAACGTAGCTGTAAGCTGTAATTAGAAAGTGTAAAATTATGAAAAAGGGCATATAACCTGATTAAAGAAATTATAAATTTTATATTTGAGGGTATACATGTAATTTTATAACAAACTGCTAGGAGCCGTTCTGAAATTCTTCTCCAAGAAGCATTTGAGATTGGAGCGGTTAAACAATATTCAAATGCTTGTTGAGGTGTTGCCAAACAAGCTTTTCATCTAAAATGCTTACTGCTTGTCGCTCCTAAACGCTCCAAAACACTTATTGCCAAACCCAACCTTAATAAAGAAAAAACCCTATTCAACCACCATCCACAAAAATCTTTCCCTCTTCTAGGTCCAAAATCACCACTACCATAATAACAATCGGTCACCATGTCATACGCCACGATCATTTTCGCCAACAACATCTTCAGCCACCATAATCAGATCTAGGACAATTTTCCATCTTTCAGGTCCAATATTCATCTCATTAATTGTTATGGTTTAGTACTTTTCTTATTAGCCTAATTGGATTTTAACGTCGATGGTACTGATTAATGATGCAACAGTCAAACATGTTGGGGAAACTCATTAACGTCACCAGTTTTGGATGTCGCTCTTTTGTATGTGCGCTAATAGCAATATGTTACAATCATCTCACACAGAAATCACCATAAACAAGTGTCATATCTGTAAACCCTAGTCCAAGACGTCCTACTATAGATGTTGATTCTTGCACATTTTACTTTAATCTCGCGGAGACTGAATTGTCTAAATTTTTCAATAGCAATCTAAAGCTCGAAACACTCGTACTGAATAACTGCTATGATAGTAGATGGGAGCCGCAAGTCACTAAGTTGATTTATTATGCTCTTGCTTGTGAAGTCCAAAAGCTTGATTTAAGGTTTTGGGGGTACGTATGGAATTGATCATGAGATTGTGTTGGATAAGCCTTTTTTCAACAATACACATTTTACTCATCTTAAATTATCATGTGAGTTGGTTTTTCCAACCTATCCTGTTCATTGGCAAAACCTCAAGTTTTTGTCTCTTTCTAAAATGAGATTAAATGAAAACTTTATCCAAAATATACTTTCCGGATGTCCTCTTCTTGAAACATTCAAGTTAAAAGATTGCTTCAGCTATGGTGATGATATTCTCGAGATTGATATTACTTCCAAGAGTGTCAAAGATTTTGTGTAACCTTTGCCCTTTTTGTGTTCTAAATATTTCATTTATAGTCCTTTGACTATTTGACTTTTGTTAGTTTATTCAGATTTCTGTACCGTGTTGACAATGGTGATTTTATGAGATATGTGATGAATTGTGGTTTATTGTGATTAATAATCCCTTTTGGAAGGTATTATTGTGTTATGTGTATTCCGGGTGGTTTGACCCGTGAATTTTGAGAAATGCCAAAAAACAAGTCCGACACGTCCGTTAATGTCCAAATGTGTTTTGAAGGGTGTAAAGTGAAAATATGTCGTGTAAATACTCTAGGTTAATGGAAAAATATTTTTAAAGTGAAATAAAAATAGCTAATTAACTTTGGGTAACATTTAACGGTTGAGTTTTTACGAGTATTTAAGTGATCCGACAAAGACAAAAAGAAAGGCCTCGAGACCCCATGGGAATACCTTGGCCAGACCCCCCCCCCCCCCCCCCCCCTACCAAAAGGACCCCACCCCCCCCCCCCCCCCCCCCACCCCCCCCCCCCCCCCCCCCCCACCCCCCCTCAAAAGAAGACTAGGGAGACAAGGTGGCTTAATTTTAGCTAACCTTGTCCAAATTGTACATAAGATGCTTTCCTTATCCTCATTTTTACACATAGTTCATTTTCAAAATCAAAAAATATCCTCTCCCTTCTCTCTTGTTTATTCGTATCGCCCATACAACACACGCACTCTCATAATTTTTGAAGTTTGATCAAGAAAACATGAAGACATAAATATTTGGGGTTGATTCTAGTGTTTGGTTATTCATTTAAACAACATTTGGGTTGTCCGGTTCGTGTCGAAATCTACAAATTTGAAGATTTTCTTGTAAGTTTTCAAATTTAAATTTCGTTTGTCCTTTTAGGTTTATTTTGATGCATAGATGTTAGTTGTACAAGTTGATCGTTGTGAAAATCGATTTTTGAAAGCGAAATGAATAAAAAAGGGTGGTGTTTGGTTCGTGAATAGTAAAAAGGAAAAAGAGGGTTTTTTGTAGTTTTGATGTTGTGGTCGTGATGGTTGAATAATATATGATGCTAGAATGCTTATTTTTTATAGTAGCTTGTATGGCTTATTCGGGCTTATTTTTAAGCTATTTCTTGGTTTATTTAGGCTTATATGCCACGTGTAGATTCCCAAAATCACTAGGAAAGTGATTTTGATTATTTTTGTGTTATGGCGTATGTTGTGGACTATTTTTGAGGCTTATGGTAGTAACCAAAAGCGATACGTAGCTTAATAGCTTATTTTAAAGCTTAATATATGTATTTTGGAGTTTATGGGCTCACGGCCCAATAAGTCTATTTGAGCCGCGACTTAATGGGAGGGCTTATTTTGATCCTAATTATTTCTACACATAAGTATATACTTATATATGTAAATGGACCTTGGTTTTGGACTTAAATAATATTTTGGACTTATATATGTCCTAATGGACCCTTGTTAAGCTTTAAGGCCCAATAAGCGATATGTAGTAATTATGGGAATTTTGATGGACTTTTGAAAGTGGAAATGTATTTACGAAGTGATATTGAACGATATTTTAGGAAAAACGTGTTGGTAAGCGTTAACGATTGAGATTTTGGAATTTTATCGAAAAGTGTCAAATTTGTGAAAAATGTTGAAAATAAGGTTTGAAACCTTGGAAAACATTGTATAAACGTACGTGTCATGTCGAACTTTCGTAAAATGTTTATACTTAGAAAATTTCTTAAAACATGATTTTTTATTTTAAATAATAAAATAATATTTTATTATTTTATTTTATTTATTTATTAAATTCACTAAAAGACAAAAAATATAATTTTTCTCGAAACTTCTCTAAAGTGTTTATTATGAGTAAACATTTCATTTTCAACCGTATAATGATTATTTTGAAGTGACTAAGGTGTACCAAATGGACTTGTCGAGATATATTTATCATTAATAATTATAAATATTTATTATATTACTTATCTATTTACGCTAAGTAGTATAAGTATGTATTATCGAGGAATGAGATTGATATGATAGTGGAGTTAAGTCGTCAACCATCACAAAAACACACTAAATGTTTTGGGGTAAAGTACAACACGAAAGAGAATCAAGTCCTAAACTCATGCATCAAACGTGAAGAGTTGTTTTGGAATGGATTGATTAAATTGGGACCTTAACTAGACAGGTCGTGTGCGAGGCCCTCGTTTCATTTTGCTTGGTGATTGAGATTTGGTTGCTAAAACTTGCTTGAGTGAGTCACGTAGCCTCACTTTTTTACTGGTTTTACCGTTGGGGGACAATGCTACACAAATGTGTTATTGTCAAAGTGTTTGAATTGATCTGTGCGAAATGTGATTTTGTTTTTGGGACAAGTTATGTTCTTATGACTGCTATGTGGATATTATGTGATGCATGATTGTTTGGATCAGATAGGTACGCCTACCCAGTGTTTATGAGATTATTGGATCGGATGGGTACACCTACCCAGTATTTGTGTGATTATTGGAGCGGATAGGTACGCCTACCCAGGTTTGTGTGTGGTCCTGCCCTAATTTTAGTGCTCCAACTGGTAGGCCCTTTAGGTGCGTAAGTGACATATGGTTATTGATAAGCGATGATGTTAAGGTTCTTTGCATATATTCACTGTCATATAGCACTATTGTCCACTGTTGAAATATTGGCAGAGCTTTTGGGTTTAAGGTCAAACCTACGAGGTCACCAACATTATTATTGACGTTTTCAAGTATCATTTTCAGGTGAAGTGAAAGAAAAGTAGTTTAGTGATTGATAGCAGACTTAGAAGTATCCCGTATGGAATTTCGTTTGAAGTCTTGCTTGCTTGTTGTTTGATTTTAGTTTCGGATGATTTGGAATAAGTTTGGATTATGGTCCCTAGTGTGGGCATTTAAATATTTGTAAGATATTGTGGATTTTAGTTGCGATTTGGGACATCACTTGAGTTTGTTCAAGGTTGATGGTCTTCATAGCACTTAGAGTTTATGCAATGTAGTTTTCTCTATTTTGTATCTTGTGTTATGATTGATCATTATGTTGCATTCCTGAGTTTCTGCCATTTTCGAGATGTGACAGATTGGTAATCAGAGCCAAGGTTATAGAGAACTAGGTGGTTTGGCCTAGACTATAACCTAAGATCCGTCGTCTAGTTGCGTATAGGATCTATGTGCGTGGTGTTCCGCTTCTGTGTGCCTTTGTGTGTTCGCGGTTTGGTGCCTTAGTTATGTCAGTCATTGAAATGGGTGGGCTCAATATTGGATATGAATGGGAAAGGATGCGAATATAAGTATGGTGGACAACGTAGTTATAAGCGTATCACAACTCACTCATACTTGATAATGTTGTTCACACAAATCGATGTTGACACTGTAGGGTGGAGTTACGTGTATATCTGGTTATATATAGTAAGATATTCTATATATATATATGTGCGAGTCTTCCCACTTACCTAACGTTACCCATGTTCTCCCTCGTATAGATAATGCCGCCAAGGATAAAGACCCGAAGTGCTGGCCAGCCTGCTGCCGAATCATTAGGAGGGGGAACGGGTGTACGGGTTGGTAGAGGTGGAAGGGGTAGAAGACCTAGGGAAGGTAATGATGAGCGTGTTAAGGATTTGAATGGTCAAGGAAATGACCAGGGTTTAGAAGCTAATGTGGGTGTAGAGGGACTCAATGGGAATGTAAAGGGAGCCAATGGGGTGCACCCGACTTCTCGACAATCATTGCCCAGCAATTGCAGAACCTCTTACCCGCCATGCTAGCTCAGGTTAGTAATCGAGGAAATGTTGGAAATCAGCATGGTAATGTGGTTAATGAGAACATTCAGAAGAACGTGGGGAATGTGTTAGTAAATGGCAATCGGGTAGGTTGTTCATATAAGGATTTTTTAGCTTGTAACCCTAAAGAATATGATGGTAAGGTAGGTGTTGTAGTTCTTACTCGTTAGATTGAGAAAATAGAGAACGTACAGGATATGAGTGGTTGTAGTAATGACCAAAAAGTGAAATACACTGCTGGTTTATTTGTGGGTAAGGCTTTAACATGGTGGAACTCTTATATCCACACGCTTAGTCGGGAAGTTGCTGTTAGTATGTCATGGAATGACTTTAAGTTTATGATGATACAAGAGTTTTGTCCTAGTCATGAGATGCAAAAGTTGGAATCTAAGTTATGGAATTACGCCATGGTCGGGGCTGGTCCCCCCACCCCTTGCTTGCGTTATACTGATAGGTTTTCATGAGTTGGCGAGGTTAAGATTCCTCACATGGAAACACCTGAGAGTAAAGGATGATTGAAAGGTATGGTATGGCTTTGCTCCAAAAACTATAGGATGGGGAGGCAGCAACGGAGCCAATACTATGCGAAGGCAAGTGCAGATTTCTGTGTGCACTAACCGATGAGGCAGTGAAAAAAGGATCAATTAAGAAAGTGAGTAAATAGGAAATGTGGGGAAACAGCAAAGGATAAGAAAGGTAAGGATGACCATCAAAACCTAGGACTGGGAAACGTTTGTTGCTACTACTGTAAACCCTGTAGGAAAGAGAAAATATAGGTACTTGGTCAAAGTGACCACCTGCATACTCCTATAATGCACACTAGAAGGGCCTTGTCGCACATGCTTCAACTAGCTCACCTAAAAAACACGCCCGGGTTATTTGGCAAAGGATTGTAGAGGTGTGCCGAGGAATGTGAATCCTGTCAATGCTAGAAACCTAACTGTTAGAGCATGTTATGAGTGTGGTAGTACCGACCATGTCAGGTCCGCTTACCCTAGATTGAATAGAGCACAAGAACCGGAAGGAAATCATCCAAATCAAGTTGCTGCTAATAACGAGGGTCAGGGTCGTGGAAACCAAGGGAACCAGGCTAGGGGTAGGGCATTCATGTTGGGAGTAGAGGAAGCTCGCCGGGATCCGAACATTGTGACGGGTACGTTTACTTTGAACAATCATTTTGCCACTACCTTATTTGACTCTGGTGCCGACTATAGTTTTGTTTCCACTACCTTCATACCTATGTTAGGCTTAGAGCCTAGCGACTTAGGTTTCAGATATGAGATTGAGATAGCTAGCGGGCAGCTAGTAGAGATTGATAAGGTTATTAAGGATTGTAAACTAGAAATCGAAGGTCATGTATTTGACATCGATTTAATACCTTTTGGGCATGGAAGTTTTGATATACTTATAGGTATGGACTGGTTGTCTAATTATAAGGCTAACATAATTTGCCATGAGAAGGTAGTGAGGATCCCACTACCGGATAGCAAGGTGCTTAGAGTAGTAGGAGAGAGACCATAAGAGAAAGCGAGATTGTTGATGAGTGCTAAGGCTAGTGATAAGAAAAAAGAAGAGATTATTGTGGTTAGAGATTTTCCTGAGGTATTCCCGGATGATCTATCTGGATTACCGCCTATTTGGGAAATTGAGTTTCGGATTGAGTTAACCCCTGGAGCAATGCCCGTAGCAAATTCCCCTTATCATTTGGCACCTTCTGAATTGGAGGAGTTGTTAGGATAACTCAAGGAACTCCAAGACAAAGGTTTCATTCGACCAAGTTCGTCGCCTTGGGGAGCATCGGTGTTGTTCGTTAAGAAAAAGGATGGTTCTTTTAGGATGTGCATTGATTATATAGAATTGAATAAGTTGACTGTTAAGAATCGTTATCCGCTACCTAGGATTGATGATCTATTTGACCATCTACAAGGGTCTCAGTTTTTCTCTACGATAGATCTTAGGTCTGGATACCATCAGCTGAGAGTGCATGAGGATGACATTCTAAAGACTGCGTTTAGAACTCGTTATGGACATTTCAAGTTCACTATAATGCCCTTTGGTCTGACTAATGCACCAGCAATATTTATGGACTTAACGAATAGAGTTTGTAGGCCGTATCTTGATAAGTTTGTGATAGTGTTCATAGACGACATCTTAATCTACTTTAAGACTCAAGAGGAGCGTGTAGAACACTTAAGGTTAGTCTTGGAACTGCTCAAAAAAGATAAACTGTATGCTATGTTTTCCAAGTGTGAATTCTGGCTAAGAGAAGTACAGTTTCTTGGGCATGTGATAAATGGTAATGGGATTCATGTAGACCCTAGTAAGATTGAAGCTGTTAAGAATTGGAAAGCCCCTAGAACTCCGACTGAGGTTCGTTCGTTCTTAGGATTGGCTGGGTATTACCGTAGGTTCATTGAGAACTTTTCTAAGATAGCTAAGTCTCTTACTATCTTGACTCAAAAAAGTAAGACTTTTAATTGGGGTGAGGAACAGGAATATGCATTTCAGACCTTAAAGGATAAGTTGTGTAATGCGCCTGTTCTAGCTCTCCCTGATGGATCAAAAGATTTTGTAGTATATTGTGATGCGTCCGGGATAGGACTAGGCTGTGTGTTAATGCAGAGAGGTAAAGTGATAGCCTATGCATCTAGGCAGTTGAAAATTCATGAGAATAATTATACTACCCATGATTTAGAGTTGGGTGCGGTTATGTTTGCACTTAAGATCTAGAGACATTATCTGTATGGGACAAAGAGTGTCATCTATACAGATCATAAGAGTCTTCAGCATATCTTTAGTCAGAAAGAGTTGAATATGCGACAGCGTCGCTGGATAGAGTTATTTAGTAATTATGACTGTGAAATTCGCTACCATCCTGGTAAGGCGAATGTGGTGGCTGATTCCCTAAGTAGGAAAGAAAGAGTAAAGCTTAGGAGAGTTAGAGCTATGAATATGATCCTTCAGTCAAGTATCAAGAATATGATACTAATGGCTTAGAAGAAGGTTGTAGATGAATATGCTGGATTGCAGAAAGGTTTGGATGAGATGATTGAACTTAGGAATGATGGAGCGTTGTATTACCTGGATCGAATATGGTGAAGGGTGAGGTAAGAACCCTATATGATGAAAGCCCATAGTCGAAGTACTCTGTACACCCAGGAGCTGATAAGATGTATTATGATTTCGGAGATAGGTATTGGTGGCCTGGAATGAAAAAGGATGTAGCTGAGTATGTTAGTAAGTGTTTGACTTGTCTGAAGGTTAAGGCTGAGCATCAAAGGTCATATGGATTGCTCCAGCAACCTGATACAATGCAAGATGCATAGGACTCGTTTTAGACATGAGTACAGCTTATCACCCTCAGACGATGGTCAGATGTGAGGTACTATTTAATGGGAATAATGCCGACTAAGATTGAGTTAACACTGGAACAATCACAACAAGGTGTTAGTAATGACGTCTTGGTAAGCATTGAAGGCGTTGAAGAATGAAAAAGAAATGTATGGATAAAGGGTCTAAAGAAAGAAGCCCTCCACACAACTTAAGGCAGAAACCGGGTCAATACATATGCTGTCAGAATCACAAGTTGATTGCTGACATTGAAAACGACATCATGGACCCAGTGATGCAATGCACAACCCTTCCCAGCCATTCGGGTTTCTCTCAACAGAAACTTGTCTCATTTGTCACGGAGATACACACGTTATCTATTGACATCTCACTCCGAGATTGTTGATATTGAATAGGTGGCAATATGCTCCAGCCTCCGAGTACTAAAACCAAAATGCACTAATCGAGTCTAGAGCCAAGAGATCAATAAAAATCTCGTTAGGACACATTCCATTTCAAACACTTGTTGAACATCATCAAGTTCACAAGCTGTTATCAAGAGTCCTACGCAATATCATTGTGATATTTGCCAGAACATCCGAGTGATACTAATGTATTCACAATGAAGATGGAAATCCTGCTTGAGCCAGCATCAAACAAGCTCTTGGTAGGTGACTTGCGAGATTCTATATGAATCAAACTTGTGACAACTGGATATCGATTTGGTCCAGTAAATGAATTGACGGTTGATGAATTTTGATAAAAACATGACACTCTCGATGTGTTACAAAAACTCTTTAACGAGTGACACGTCGATTGATTTTCAAATCAATTTTCTCGTTTATCACTAACGTAAACCTGCAGGTCAAACGGTGGTAACGGCAACCTCAATCCCATTCAAATGCTCAATCTACGAAGACATACTATCTAGAAAGCTCAAGATTTAAAGACAAAGACTTCCGCAAACTCTGAAATAAAGCTTTCAAGATAATGCAATAGTATGAGCATGTTGGTCAAAGACACAAGATCGCAAGATGGCTTAGCCGATCGCAAAGCATGAAGGAACAAGCTTACAACGAAGACAAAGACCAAGAACACTCGAGCTTAAACGACAAAAGCAATCTCACTGATCTCATGAAGGAGTGTCATCAATGAACTCACTTCGGGGGAGATTGTTAGCCTCAATTTTATTGAGTCAATAAAGGAAGCTCGTTCCCGTGTTCAAGACCTCACTTCGGGGGAGATTGTTAGCCTCAATTTATTGAGTCGAACAAGGAAGTTCGGTCACTCTACGATGGAGCTTCGGTCTTTAATTAGTTAATGTTGTAATAGGATAATATCGGGAATCGGGCTCGATAGATAATCTAATATTGTATATGTTTTGGGTTTAATCCCAAGCAAAACCCGAGCCCGGGTCCTAGTTAAATATCCCGCGCGTCACTTTTAAGTGTCGGGGTATATAAGGAACTTTTCCACTTGAAAAAGTAAGTTGTTCAAAATATCTAAAAATATCTTTTCTCTCTCAACTCTCAACTCTCTCTCTAGTTTCTCTCTCTAAACAACTTATCTCTCTTTCTCATTTCTAGTCCGATTTCGTGATCGATTGTATGTTATGAAGTGATATCGGGATCCTACAATTGGCATCAGAGCTACGTGTGGATTCGTGGTTGATTCGTGTGGTTCAACAAGATCAAATTCGTGGGTAAAAAAGAAGTCAATAGAAAAAAATCAAACCCGAATTTTTGTGCTTAGATGTGTGAATGTTTATGTTATTAAGTAAGATCTAGGCATAAGGTAGCTAATTGTGCAAGAGAAATCAAGTTAAAATGTCAAAAATGGTGATTTTTAGGCGATTTTTGGAAGAAAAAGTCGTATTTTTCTAGGTTGCGTTTTGACAAACTGGAAAAGTTCTTGTTGCGTTTTGACTTTTTCTTGTTGCGTTTTGATTTCTTCTTGTTGCGTTTTGATTTCTTTGTGCGTTTTGATTTTTTTATTAAACAGGTTCAAAACGCAATCATTACGTTTTGGTTAGAAGAAATTTTAAAATATTAAAATAATCAAAACCCTATTTCGAAATTTTTTTATGGTTGCGTTTTGGATATTTTTGAATATTATTTTGACCATTGCGTTTTGACCATTGCGTTTTGACCAATGCGTTTTGACCATTGCGTTTTGACCATTGCGTTTTGACCATTGCGTTTTGACCATTGCGTTTTGACCATTGCGTTTTGACCGTTGCGTTTTGCTTAAATTTCATTGCGTTTTGACCAAATCTCAACCACTGCGTTTTGATAAAGTTCATTGCGTTTTGATTCAAAAGTCACTGCGTTTTGATAAAGTTCATTGCGTTTTGATTCAAAAGTCACTGCGTTTTGATAAAGATCGTTGCGTTTTGCTTAAATTTCATTACGTTTTGACCAAATCGCAAACCAATGCGTTTGATAAAGTTCATGCGTTTTGATTCAAAAGGCCACTGCGTTTTGTCTAGAAATTTTGTTGAGAAAAGGGTTTCAGTAAAACAGCCATAACTTTTGATCCGTAAGTCCGTTTCAGGCCCGTGACCTCTCAAATCGAAGAGAAAAACGAGACGGAAGCCGTTGTAACCACCTTTAGCTGGTTAAGGATTTTTCGAGGCCCAAAACCCTCGTTTACTATGAGTTATTGACATTTTTCAGTTTTTTGGAATTTGTGTTAGACTTGTTTTTGTTCTAGCTCACGGCCCATCTGTATTTTTAGGCCCGTTTCAGATTGGTGAGCCTATTTAAACAATCTGCTGTAACCCTAGCCAGAAAATTATCTGTTTTTATACAATTAAATCATTGGCCGCTGATTCCGAATCAAATCATTCACGGTTTTCTATTGATTTTGTAAAATCCCGTTAATTCATTTATCGGTTTTAATCATAGACGTGTAAAATCCCGTGAACGTGAATTGCATACACAACCACAATTTCAATCACATCATATCCACTTAAGATCCAACAACTTTCACTTCAACTCACGATAAAATGGAGAGAAGAAAGACTACCCTTATCTTCGTGTTCAGTTCCAAAAAACACAAATGCAACTAATTCAAGACAAAACAAAAGAAAGTTGCATGGTATCTTTTCAACGACTTCATTCACACCTCAAGTGTCTTTTAAACAACGACTTAAAAGGAAGTCGAACCGAGGATGGATTCAAACGCGCATTTACGACACTTTTTTGTCAAGATCTAGAGACTTTCACAGGCACGATGTTCCTAAACATGGATCAACTTCAAAAGCAACTTGATAACAACGAATTTCAAGAGATTGGATCCATGGCCTCTTTTAAAGTTCTCGAGACACAGTTTCAGATGTTCATCAAGTCAAAGATTTATTTGAATGATGAATATATTGTAATGACACGAAACTACTTTCTAGAATACACTCGACTCGATATTCCAGAATTCCGTGATACACTGATCCAAAACATGGATTATGTTAAAAAGTCGATTGAGAAAAGAGCGCTGCATAAAATGGAGTATGACAGCAGGGTGAATGAAAGACTGATGCAGACGACAGAGGAAAAGGTTGATTCGAGTAAAGCATTGGATGCTAGTTTAGTTATCATTGAAAGCAATGGGACAGAATCACAAGAGCAGGATACAAGCAGCAGATCAGGGAATGATGCACATGTTGATGATGCAGATATCAGACCCATATATGATGAAGAGCCAATGGCTGAGGTACAAATGACTGCTGATGATAATGTATCTGCTACAGGACAACAGCATACTGAGCAACCTGAATCCAATAATGAAGGAGAGGTTGACCAGAATGCTGATCAATGTTATGACACATGTCCTTTGCCTGCTAAATTAACTGATAACATGACAACTAAACTCTCAGATCAATTACTCGAGTCTGAAAATGTATGTCTCAAAAATACTGTTGCCCAATTTCAAAAAGATTTTTCAAGAATGGAAGCACATTGTGTTAATCTTGAACTTAAATACAAAATCAAAAAATCAGAAAATTTCAAAAAGATTCTTCTCGACATGTCTCTTGGAATCGATAACATTTACGTTCTTAGAAATGTCGATTAACATTGACACGGGTGTGTTCGAGCGAGAGTTGCAAATAGTTTCAAAACATGTCATTTCTAATTTTCTAGATGGCTTATGTTCAAATATCAGTACATAACCCGGACTTCAAATAAAGGAAGGTTTATAACTTATCCTCACAATGAGAAAATGACGTCCTGGTAAGCATTGAAGGCGTTGAAGAATGAAAAAGAAATGTATGGATAAAGGGTGTAAACAAAGAAGCCCTCCACACAACTTAAGGCAGAAACTGGGTCAATACATATGCTGTCAGAATCACATGTTGATTGCTGACATTGAAAACGACATCATGGACCTAGTGATGCAATGCACAACCCTTCCCAGCCATTCGGGTTTCTCTCAACAGAAACTTGTCTCATTTGTCATGGAGATACACACGTTATCTATTGACATCTCATTCCGATAGAACCCATGGGAAAATTATTTACCCGATCTCTGACAGCCCATGGGTTAGTCACTTTATGTGTAGAGAAGGAATTGTGTTAGGGCATAAAATTTCAAAGTCAGGAATTGAGGTCGATCGCTAAAGTCGATGTTATCGCTAAGCTCCCTCACCCGACTACTGTAAAAGGTGTTAGGAGT
>BQNB010076130.1:0-31250 GCA_026074375.1 Tanacetum coccineum | reverse complement strand
GGGTGAGAAACATTGTTTGCTTTTAAAATGGACACAAGTGCTTTACGTGAGTCTTACTTGTTTATGTGTTGCCTAAGTAGCTTACAAACCTACTACTGCCCAACTTATCATGAACTGTTAGTTTCTCGACCGGAGGACCGGTTGAGGGAGCGCGAGTGAATAGATAGATCTATTGGGACTAATTATCCCTATCCGGGTAAGCATGCACTTACTTGTTTCTGTCGTCGATGAACAAACGGATATATGTCATGTCGATTATACTTTTGGTGGTCTTTGGTTTGGGACACCAGCTTGGGGCAGGAATACTTTGCAACAGGATGTAACATGCCCTGTTGACTTAATTAGCTTCGGTGTCATGAGCTTAGTGCAACAATAAATACTTTTTATGTGATGCTGTATTCGTTATAGTAGTCACATACGTTTTGAAATCTTGTGGTCCACTCTTGTACAAACTTAAACCTATGAATTCACCAACATTATGTTGACGTTTTAAACATGTTTTCTCAGGTGCTTAGCTTGGATTGATTCTTGATGCTATGTGGAGTCTATGTGCTATGTGACTTCGCCAATTTCAAGACTTATCTTTTATTTACTCGTTGATTTTATCAAACTCTGTTATGCTTCCGCTACCTTTTAAACTTATTTATTTTGGGCTGTAAAACTTAAATCTATTTTGTTTTATGCAACGAGTAAACTTTTTCAAACGTCCATGATTAGTGGTCGTTCTTTATTGCTTTGTGATCGGATTGTTATGACGTCACGCCCTCGGACACGTATTCCGTTTAGGCCCAGTTTGGGGGTGTGACACTTCTTAGAATATTACCAAACCAATTTTTCCGAGGACTTTTACAGCGACTTAGAGTATCTTGAGGAAAAATATAGGATAATGAATGATGAAGTGCATGATCCAAATCCACAAAATTCCTCACCTAGTAAAATTAAAGAACCATATAAGCCTTCACCTAGGATTTATTCGTATGAACAACCTTCGTGTTTATGATCAACTTTTGTTAGTGAAACCCTTAGGAGAAGTGACCAAATGCATCAATTTTTTGAGAAGAGCTCCCTAGCAATGACCCGTAAGTTGGATGACATGATAGAATTTCCTAAGTCACAACCTAAGAGAACCTATAAGGAGGATTTAGGATATGAGATGGTTATGGTTAAGATGCCTAAGTGCATGTCGTGGTTAGATGCATATGATGAGCCTATAGGTGATAAGATGGATAATCCAAGCCCACAAAGTACCCTACAATTCGTATTGACACTTTTTAATTATGAAAAAGAATGATTTTGACAGTTTTCCCCCTTCACTACATGACTTGTTTTCTATTTGACTGAGTTGTATGTTATTTGATGGTTCAATATTGTCTTAGAAAAATGTTGTTTGTTGAATCTGAAGATGATTTTGTATATTTTGAAAAATCAACACCAAAGAAAATACGGTTTCTCTCTATTTTGACACATAGCACACTTAACACGTTACACCTTATGGATTATAAGAAGCAGGGTTGTATGCAAAAGTAATCACAAGGCCTTTGCATGGTCCAAAAAGTTGCCATGCCCGAGTAATAAATTCCGGTTTGAGAGGCCAAGTCTCCTTTTTGATGGAATACTTGCCTTTAAGATGATTATTGGGTTGCTAGCTGAAATAATAGCAAGCCATTTTGGCATGTTTTGAAAGCTTTTGAAACTTCTGCTCGAACTTCATTTACAGCCTCGTATCATTATTGAATGATATTTCTAAGGCCGTAAATGTTATCGATTTCAGAAGACATGCCAGAGATACATATTATTTTTGTTTTTACGAATTTTTTAATTTTTTCTTTTGTTTTTGAAAAAAATTATAAAAGGAAAATATTTTTGGTGTTTTATGTTTTCTTATGTACATATGATACAGGATATGAGTTACCACCATCACTCATCCGTTTCCTCTGCCAGACGTTTCAATGTTTTCAGGTGAGACAAGCTTTCTTATTACCGTGCTTTTCAATCAGAAGTTGATTTTCTGAGGCAATGGTTTAGGAAAGATGTCTGCCAGTTGGTATTCAGTCCGGACAAAGTATAGCTCCACGATTCCATTCTCCACTTGCTCCTTTATGAAATGGTAGCGAATATCGATGTGCTTTGCTCTTGAATGTTGAACATTGCGGATCCCCTTTTACAGATCTTAGATTAGCTTGTTAAAGCTTAAGTTATCTTAGATAGATCTTAAACAACTTTGATAGAAACCCTGAGTTAATATTTTTAATGATTTGCAGAAACTAAATCTTTTATACCACCAGATAGAATTAATGTAACAGTAACATTTGAAACTTTCACAAAACTTCTTAAGTATATTTTGGAATGATTCAACCAAAAAAAAACTATATGTTTTGGCCTAAATAACTATGACTTTTTCTATCTTTTTCTTTTGTTATTTCTAACGATGACGTAAATGATGTTAGGGTTCCCATTTTTTTTATTACACCAAGGAATAACTCCCTTTATGGGCTTAACCATAATAAGCGTTAAGTGATCATGATATCTATTCCTTATATCAGCTTTCATGCATCTCTCCTATAGCCCATTTTTTGTTACCTAACTATAATTTTAACTTACTTAGTGACAACTATTAACTTACAGTACTAACTGATACTAGCTTAGTTTTTACGAACAATTATAACTAGCTAGTGACTTATTGACTTAGTCTATATTCTTCAATCTTTGCTAGTAGTATAAAATCTTCATATATTGTACTAAGTCCATTATAGTATAAACGTGTAGGAAGCATTTCTTTAATTCCCAACAATCCTCCCTAAACTTGTGATTTATTTATCTCCAAATCTATTAAGCGTTCTTGATATTAAATTTGTTGCTTTCTGAGAGGATTCTTCCAAAATTACTGTTTAGCTTCTTGGTTTGTTGGCTTTATCTGAAGATCTTCTTACACTTATGTCGGTTTTAGCTTCCTTGCCATCACCCAACTATCGGTTTCTACTGGGCAAACTCCCTTCTGCCTAGCATCAATCCCATTAACTGCCAATTGGACATGGATAATATTTTTTCTGTAAACATTATTAAGTTCATGCACCTCTTGTTGAAAAATATATGAATTGTACTCCACATGAATAACATTTAATCTCCATGTTAAAGGATCTTGCTTATTCTTTGTTGCTCATTAACACATCATCTTTATCTGGTTTAAAATAGTCTTTTCAATTCAACCCATAAATCTTTCTTCATATCTTCAGTAGGCTCCGCAGATCTAAACCTTTCTTTAACTAGGCTCCATAATGCAACAAGGTCTTCTTTGTCAAATCCTTTTGGGGGGGGGGGGGGGGGGGGGGGGGGGGGGTGGGGGGGGGGGGGGGGGGGGGGTGGGGTGTGTGTGTGGGTGGTTTCTGTTTTGGGGGGGGGGGGGGGGGGGGGGGGGGGGGGGGGGGGGGGGGGGTGGGGGGGGGGGGGGGGGGGGGGGGGGGGGGGGGGGGGGGGGGGGGGGGGGCACCCCCGGGGGGGGGGGGGGGTACCCCCCCCGCCAAGGGGGGGGGAGCATATCTTCAAGATTTGATTTGCCTCTGTGACGTCTCTGTCCCTGTTGATTTTCAATATTTTACTTGAACATTCTTCTTGCTACAGCTTTTTGTCTTTTTCTTCCTTATTTAACTTCTGAGCAATTCTTCTCGTACTTTGAATTTCTTTAGTAGTACTTAAAAGATCTCTCAGCAGTACTAACTTTTAATTGTCAACGGTAATTTCTTCTTCTGGTGTAGCTTTTGAAAGTCTTTTCTCAGGAAGCATCTGCAAGAATTTTAGCTGCACTAAGAACATCAAAGTGAACTTCAGAACTTTCTTGACTTTGCTCTTCACCTTGTGGACCTTTTGAAGGGGTAATCTGCTGCAAGATGTCACCATACTCAACTTCTTCAGCATGTTCTGTCTCTACATCTTCATATTCAGTCTCCTCCCTTGTTTGGAAGGATCCTTTGAGACTAAATCCTCTTCTTTATCTGAAATGACCACCTTTTCCTTTCTCCTCTTTGTTGTAGACTTGAGCTGATCTTCCAAATGTTTAACCTTTTTCACCAACTTAGTAAGAGCCTTACCATAAACCTACTTATTCTGTTTGAGATCTTGCTCCAAGCTAGTTACTTTTTCAGATAGTTGGGTACATAATTGTGTCGTAATTCATTTAGTTTTCTTGCTGCCCTCATCACTTCTAGGTGTGTTTGTAACCTCGCTGAGAGAGATGAATCATGGGGCTTTTAGTTGGCGTTTGCCAGCCTGCAAACCTTGTACTACTTGGTTTTTGGTGATTTTGCCGTTCTCGTTTTTTAGGGACGAACCCTACCATTTCTTTTGCTCCAAGTCTATTTTTGTAGGGATTTTCGTTTTAAGCGCTTCGGCGTTGTTGCTCCTTGCTGGTTTTTTTGGTGCATGAGCATCTGCATCCCACCATTTTGTGTATCGGTAACTTGGCAACTGGGGAACACTACCTGAAACCAAAACCCTAAAGGACTCTTAATTCATTAAGTGTTGCTCAAATTGGATTGGGTCTAGTTTATGTTAAATATGTCTTCTATGCTTTAAAGATAGAAGCAGTAGTGGAGGCCCTTTCTATTCTGTACTCCCAACTCCTTATAGGATGCTCATCAACAATACCTTTGTCTGTGGGACCACAGACTTAGGTACGATAGTGTCCGACATTCTTTTGATTTTCCTATGTGTGTTTTGGGACACTTTTTGTCTGATGTTACAATTGTTCACAATCATACTTGAGTAATAATGGACATCATGAGCCTCTCTCAAAACAATTACTTCACTTTGATCATAGGACAATCAATTTTTCTTCATCCTGCAATATGTGAGTCTAAAACCAGTATTAAAATACACAATCCAAAGCATTCGCTAAACTGTAAGGTATTAAATTTGTGTACTATAGTGTTTTAAACCTTTAGCAGTTTTTAGTACATCGAACTGTTTTTATTTTCTTAGCATTTTGAAACGTTGTGCTGTCCCACAGTTTTTACCGTTGTCTTCATTATATTTTACTATCTAAGCGGGCCTCTTGTTCATCCACAAGCTCACTAGAAATGACGAGATTGAAATGTGAGGTATCTCATGGGATCGCCTTAAGTGTTTGGCTTTACCTTTTTAATAGATGTCTAAAACGTGGTTAGGCTCACACATAACAGACCCCTATCCCACATCCCCCGGTCCCCCCTATTAGACTTCTTTAATTACGAAACCTGTGTTAAGTCCTCTTCTTTTTAACCATAACCCACCAATACCCCAAAACCCAACAAAAAAAATCTAATTTTTACCCCATTTCTTTCCAAAATTTTACCTTGAGTCATCACAAAAAACTTAGTTTTAAAAGAATAGTTTTTTGGCAACTATCATACCATTCAACGGGATGGTGGGAATTCTTTCTTCCCATTGTCGTTTTTTGCCCCTGGAATAGCCAATATTATTTCTTGTATGTTAGAACTTGGTGAATTGATGACCATTTGGGTTTAGTGTGGATATACGAACCATCACTGAAAGGGCATTTGTTATCACCATAAACGTTCTCTTCTTCCCGTCATCACACCCAATCCCTCGTCAATCAGCATTATCCTACCCTATCTTCAGCTTTCATTCAATATCAACATATCCTTTATAAATTGCAAATACCCTTTAAACTATAATACCTATAAAAATGTTTTGTTCCATACACAGTGAAATACTATCCAAAAACATATTGCATAATCACTCATAAGAGAATTAATTTCTATTTGGGACCCAAGCCATTACTGACTTGATCGTCCTTGTTGGATCAAATAGTTAAACTTGATACCAATTGTTATACATTGTCATTGGTGACTTCGATCTCTTTTGGTACTTTAATTTTGGTCTCCAAAACCCACATGCTTTGGGACTTAATGCATAATATTTCCTTGTTCCCCAACAGCACTTATCACTCTTTTTCCTTTAGCAGTATTAACAGAATTTACCTTGACAGTATTAACTCTGTTATTCAAATTTCTGTTTTTAAGTGTTGTATGTTGGTAAAAAGATCTCCTAGATGGTGAATGTGACTTCTGAAAAGCATTTGGTCTAGATTTTACAACATTCACAAAGGGTTTGGGTGCAGCAGTCTTAATAGGCCTGGCAGTACTAACTGGTGCTGCTGCTCTTGAAGAGCTTTGCCTAGCAGTACTAATTGGTACTAGGCCAGACTTGGTTAAAACTGCTGTTGGAGCAAAATTACTTCTAGAATTAGAGAAATTTTGATGATTAGTCCTCATAGCATTATTCCAAACTGGTCTAACTTCCCTTTGACCAGTCCCCTTTTTCACATTGTTCAAAACATGTTTTTGTACCATCTTTTATCATGAAAATCACAATCTTTAATTAGATGGTTAAAACGCATACAAAACAAGCTTTTGGAGTAAACTGAAATCCAACTCCTAATTTCTTAGACATTGGTGTATTCCAGTTAGTACTGTTATTCTTAGGATTTTGACTAATTTTCCTAGGTTGATTAAGCTTGCTTAGGTTTTTGAACATTAGCTATTTCTGACACCTTTTCCAAAGTCTCATCCTCATCAACATCAGAAAACCAATCTTTAATTATTTGGGGCACCTCTCCCGAGGTTTCTTAATCTCTTTAGAGGAATTTTCACTAACACTCTTATTAACCTTAACTCCATATCCTTTAAATTCAGGCTGTTTAAACTCCTCAAGACCAGAGTTTGAAAAATCAATAGAAGGGGGTGCAAATAAGCCTGTAGGTGGAGGTGCAACAACATTATATCCCACACCTTTTCTATTGTTATCAGATATTTGACATCCTATCAATTTATCTAAGCTCTTAGAAGCATTTTCAAAGTTGTCAATCTTAATCTGATTACTCTCTTTCTTCTTTATTAAAGTTCTTTTTATCTCTATCTTAAGAGCATTTAATTTTTGATTCATTAAAATGAGGAATCTCTTTCTAAAGATCATCAATTGGATCACAAGCATTCCCTTATTTTTCTTGTAGAGTCTAGTTTGTTCTTCCACAGAAGCCGAAAACTCTTTCATAGTTGGCTAGATCAAATTCCGATTTATTAAGCTCTATTCTTAAATTATCATATTGAGACTTAAGACCTTCAAAGCTTTTAAAACAAGTTTTAGGGCAAGTTTTGTTATTGTGTACCTCTGAATCTGAGATATGCATAAGAGAAACGTGGTAGGGATTTGCCATCTTTGTCTAAAGCTCCAATCAAATCCAACTCCATCTATAGCTAACTGAAGAATACTAGTAATCTTATGATCAAACCAAGAACAAGAGTGAGATGTGGGTTGTGATGTTAGAGATAGAATGGATGGAAAATGGATGAAGTGTATTATAATGAAATGTTACAAAATGGAACAACCAATCGCTCTCCTAGCCTTGGAGAGGGATTATATATCTCCTATAGTGGCCGGCCCATGGGTTCTAATGGGTTTCCCATGGGTCTTGGGCCGGACTAGATGTATTTTCAACTAGTTACACATATACGAATAAGACTTAATACAACTTGGAAGTGACCGACACTTTTCGTGTTTCCAACAATCTCCCCCTAAGGGAGGTCACTCCAATTTACAAAACTTTAAACATAGCATACTATGCTTCATCTTTAGTCTTTAGCTCGTACTCTTTACTTTCTCTTGTGAATATGTTGTAGTGATCTTTGATTTATGGGTTGAGCTTGTTCCTTGAACTTGTATTTGTCATTGTGTTCTTGTGCATTTTGAGGATCATCACAAGACAACTCTTTGCCATCTTGAGACTTTGCCATCTTGTGGACTTGTGATTTCTGGACCGACATGCTCATACCTTTCTTGAATGGTTGACTTGAAAAACTTCAATGCTATGTCTTTCTTGAGATTCGTTAACTATAATACTTCGTCACTTGGGTGAAGACAATTCGGTATCTGAGTTAGCGGATGTCTTGAAATATGTATTTGAGCTTTCATGAAAGTCCTTATGTTTGTTATCGGGTTTGAGCATGTGGCTTATGGATCTTGTGAGTCAGCTGGATATCAGGAACCTCCACACCATCTTTAAATCATCTGCATGGAACAACTGTTAGAAATAGTATGTGGTGGGGAACGAATATTATGGCTTTGTCATTCGCCCTGGTTTGGTTGAGTAACCTTCAATCCGTGTGGATAGTCATGTGATCAGATAGATTAATTTAAGAAGAATTCTTCTTGACAAGATTTCCAGCTGTAGTATGATCTTTCGATCACATAAGTATTAGATTCATCGTACGCAGCATGTTCTCTTTATTCGGGAACGTCTCAAAGCAGACAGCAGCGATATAGAGGAACCACTTGTGTTACTATTCTCACCGATTGGATATAGAAAATCGAGTGAAAATCAATCAGTGTATACTTGCAAAAGTGGTTATGTGACACTCCGAAAGTTTTAATCATTTCAAAATTGCATTAACAACCGTTGATCCATTTCCCTGGAACAAGTTTGATTCTTATAGAAATCGCACCATCATTTCTTTCCAGTTGTTACAAGTTTGATTCATAAAGAATCGCACAAGTTAACATACCATTGTGCTTGTTTGATGTTGGTCAAGCAGGATTTCCCATCTTCATTGTGAATACCTAAGCATAACTCGGATGTTCTGGCAAAAATCACTATGATCTTGCGTAGGAACTCTAATATGATAATACCTGATATTTACATTGTGTGAGAGAAAAAGCTAAATTAGGACTAGTGTCCTAATGAGATTAATGGTTGATCTCCTTTTGGCCTAGGACTAATAGGTGCACTTTAATTTTTGTGTCAAGGCTAGAGCAGACTGACCACTTTTCAATATCAACTAATTCGAGTGAGAAAGTCGATTGAATGGTGTAATCTCCGTGAGAAATGTAAACAAGATTCTTTTTTTAGAGACTTGAGTAGCTAGGGTGGAGTTGTGTATAGCGTCAATGGGTCATGACTGTCTTCAATGTCAGACAACACGTGGAGTGTTTATGCCTGCATATGTATTGACCGGTTTCTGCCTATGTGTATGAAGGGCTTCTTTCTTTTTCTCCCTTTATCTTACATTTCTTTTTCATTCTTCAACCCCTTCATGCTTACGGACTTCATATCTAACACCTTGTGGGCGTTTGTTCCAGTGTTAGCCTCCATTCTCTGTCGGCATTATTCCTATTCTCACTTTTTCTCCCTTTTTAATTTACCTAAAGACTTCTACATAAAAAACTAGTGGATATCCCTGGGTAGATCCCTTCTGGTTTCTGGCCGGATCTGGGATTGAATACCTAAGGCCTAACAGCTTATTTAACTTCATAAATTTTAAGAAACTTCGGTCGATATTTTGGGTATTTCATCACGATCCTTCAAAAAACATTGAAAATTTCAATCAAAGGTGTTTGTTTATAAATATCAAATTGATTTACACTTTTGAGAGTTTTTTCATTATCACTAAAAGCTTCCCCAGTAACTTGTGCTAAGTAAATCGTAGAATGCTAAGTTGTGAAGTGCCAATTGGAGTCCATTTATTTGATCACTCTCTGTCCAATTTACTTATGTCCAGGTTAATCACTTTTTCTCCCCTTATCTAAATTGTTAATCCCTTGATATTTTGGATATCTATTAATTTATCGTCGGGGTCAAAATGAAATATTCTAGCAGATTTTGGGAAACATATATATGCTCCCCCTCAAACTTTTGAGGGATTATAGATGGTTGCCGAGTACAATTATTGAAATTTTTGAATTTTAACTAATAAAATTCTTGAAAAATAGGACTCGAGCACATCTTATTTTTCACTAAAAAATCTACACTAGTAATTAACATATTCACAAGATAAAATTATTTACAAGGATTGACCTTTTTAAGATGAGAACAACATATGATAAATCATATGGTCCTTTGAAGTAGGCGTAAGTCACCCACGTACAATCTCCCACCAATAAACTTTTCTAAGCTCCTCATTAACCTTCTTTCTATCAAGAGGTTGTCAATTTGATCTTTCTCTGTCCAAGCACTCTTTAGCATTGCTTCAACTTTCTTTCTAAGTTATGAAAATATTTGCATCAAACTTCAAGGATAGAACAGATTCAGATACATTTGTAACTTGAGCTTGTGTGATTGGTGTTGATGTCGGTGATGAAGTTGTCTTTTTGTGATGTTTTTTGTGTTTATGCATGTGTTAAAGTTATATAGGAATCAAGTCTAATTGCATGCATTTGTCATTTTTGTGTTTTGCCAAAACTGTTAAAAATTTGCTAAGTAATGAAAAGTTTTGAGATATGCTTTTCAAATGCTTATTGTGACTTATTCTGAATTTCAAACTCTCTTTTGAATGTTGATATAATCTCTTTGAGGTCAAAGATTAATCTGTTTGTAGGTTATATAGTCATATGGATATTTGAATTTGCTTAGTTTTTTTAAGCTCATAAATGGTGTTTTGTTAAGTTTACATAAAAGTTTGAAAAATTTGTCTAAGTGTCACAAAACGTGTGGATAGTTTTTTTATTGAGCTGTTTAAGTGATTATTTGAATTTCAAAATGCTTTTTATTGTTGGTTATATTGAGCTTTTTGGCCAATCGTTTTAGTGGAATAAGCCACTAAGCCATAAGGATCTGTTTTCTAGCTTAAAAATAAGCTAGAAAAGTCCCTATTGGCCTTTTTGCTTATCAGTTTTGGCCAAAAAGCTATTTGCTTATTTAGGCTTATTAGCTTATTGCTTTTGCTTATTCTAGGTTTAGTTTAGCTTATTAGGTTAGATTAAGCCCATTTTAGCTTATTCTCTTTAGTTTAGAGCTTATTTGAGCTTATTTGCTTATTAGCTTAAAATTTCTAAGTTTTATAGCTTTTTGATTAAAATGCCATTCTAGCTTATTGTAGTTGCTTATTTTTGTTCCTAAGTGCTTTTTAGATATGCCCTTTTATCTGTCTTAGCTTATTTTAAGTTTTCATTAGCTTATTAGTGCTTAATTTGCCAAACAGTTAGCATATTATGGCTTAGTAGTGTTTAGCTTATTCTGTCACTTTTAACAGCTTATTTCGTGCTTATTTTTGGTTTATAAAAAAAAGTTGTTTTGTAAAAGTTGCTTATTTTTAATCCCTCTAAAAAGTTGTAAAAAAATAGAATTTGCAAAAACATTTGGGAGTAGGGGAAGCCCCGGGTGAGCAAGGCTCGAACCTGGGACCTCAACCCCACAACCAAACGTTTTATACACACACACTCTACCAACTCGCCCTTGGGTCTTTTTCGGTATATGTTTGCAAAATCTATTCTTTATAGTAGTTTTAGGCCTTTTAGCTTATTAGCCGTTTTTAGCTTATTTCACAGCTTATTTGATAAGCTGTTTTCACAAGCTTATTTTTATTAGATCCCTCATTGTTCAAGCTACTTTTGCTATTTTTTCAGAATTTTTATAAATAGTTTAGTATTTTTAAACATTTAATTTCATGTAAATCATTTTTAATTCATAAAAAATTATAAAAAAGTCAAAAAAATATAATTCTTTTTTAGAAAATTTTCTTTAAACATTTAGAACCTAGGAAAATTATATTGTCTTACCTTAAGTGTTTTTAAGTTTTGCCTTAATTTTCCCGTAATTTTAGATAACCAATCATAATCTTGTTCCATTCAAGCATCGATTCTCAAAACGACTCTCGACTTTCAATTGCATTCCTCGTTGGGGATAACGACCCGGGAATCATACTCCCGGATTACTATCATTGTGATTTTTTTTATTCTTACCCTTTTTTAGAATTTTAAATGATTAAATAGTTTTTAATTCATAAAAAATTATTAAAAAGCCAAAAATCTAAAAAAATTTTAGAAATTTTCTTTTTGTCATTTGAAGGTTTAGAAACTTAAGTTTGATTTTTAGGGTTAATATTTGCCTTTAGCTAGTTTTTTAGTGCGTTTTTTAGGATTCCTGGTTTGAGTTTTTTAGTTAAAATTTGTCTTTCTTAATTGTTTTTAAGTTTTTTGCTTTAATGTTTCCAGTTAGTTTTTAGATAACCAATCATAAATCTTATTCCATTCAAGCATCGATTCTCAAAATGCCTCTCGACTTTCAATTGCATTCCTCGTTGGGGATAACGACCTGGGAATCATACTCCCGGTTTATTACAATTGAGATTTTTTGATTCTTATCCTCTTATTTATATATTTATAAGTATATTTTATATATTTATTTATATTTATTATATATTAAGGGCTGAATCGTAATTAATCAGTTTTTGGCGCCGCTGCCGGGGAGGATTGTATACGATTGTTGAAGCTGTTTGACAATTTGTGTTTGAACTGCTCCCTTCCGTGTTGACAGTTATTTTGTTTATTTTATTTATTTTCATATAAAAAAAATACAAAAAGATTTTTCTTTTATTAGTATATATAATATAAAAAAATATAAATAATTTTTTTTTAAAAACATTGTTCATAAAAAGAAATAAAAATCACAAGTTGGTAAAAGAACACCATCAAAATAATACTTTCAACTGAAGTATTATTCATTAATAAGTTCCCGAACCAAAGATCAAAAACTTACATTTTGTGTCTCTCGCGAGGTACGGCTCACCTTCGAAAGTTAAACAAAACTATAAGAGGGGTTAAGGCGGTTGTTCCTAGGAACTAACGACCCTAAAGGTGAAATGTTTTATAAGCTTCGTGCTTTCCTACTCCTCCGCTCCTTGGTGTGTTTTTCTTTGAAGAGTCTACCAGAGAAGCGAGTTGATTATTAAGGTTTAAAGTGTCTTATCTCATTGTCAGATTATTAAAATATTAATGTTGAATACGTTGTAGAAAACCCAAAAAAAAATATAAAAAAAAAGAGAAAAAAAAAATTATAAAATTAATCTTTTACATTTGAGTGCAATGCGCACTCGTTCTCAATCCCGTAATCTTAACAGTGTCAGAACATCACAAACAACAAGTCCCACCGACTTTTGTTGAAACTATTTTAATCTCGTGGAACCTATTGAAAATCAAGTTACCTCCCGTAGTTACGCATGGACGATAATCGTACTATGGTCAATTGCTCGAAGCACCCACGTGGGTTACTGAGGATGCCTTGTATGTGACTGAAATGCCCTCGCAAGATTTAGAAACGAGAAAAAAATTAAATTACATTTAATTATCATTTTTATTAAATAAAAATATTTAATAAATTAGTTATCATTTTATTCGAAAACGTTTGTTGATAACGCGAATATACGGGTTAAAATAATTTCTATGTTTACTTTTGTAACGTGAAGTAACCTGGTTCACCCATAATAAATACGAACATTTTATTACAATGTTTTATAATAATATTTATGAGATATTATCTCAAATAAATACTCGTTTATATTGCGATAAAATTGATTGCGAATAAACGATGGCGCGAGTTTCGAGATTTGAATCATCCGTTAAGTCGTCCAAACGAGTCCCGAACCACTTTTTATCAAAACTATATTAAAAATTTACAAAATGAACCCTAGACTATTGGGTATTTTCATTTCATATTATAAATTTTATTATATATATAAAATTTATATATTAAAAATTGATTTCCATCTTTAATAACACACACACTCTCATTACTCTCTCCCTCCCTCAAATATTCCGGCAGCCGCTCCCCGCGCGATTCCGACCATGCCACCACGCGTCTACCGGACCGATTCTTAACAAAGCTTCCTCGTCGGCCGATCTACCCAACTCCCATGTGTCACAGCGTTTCCTGCGCTATTCCATTCCAATACGGCTGCTACTCCGCCGCTACCATCTTCTTCATACACCCGTCATATTCTTTAGCACCTTCATCTTCTCACAACTCCTAGTCACATCAACGCAACACCACAAGCCATCATATAGGGGTGCGTCGGTTTTGTTCTGGCCCAAGGGGGTACGTGTGGGGGTTTTTTTTTTGGGTTTTTTAGCACACGGATAGGGTGCGTTTGGTTGTCTGCAGAAAAGGGGTGCGTCCGGTGTGCGTTTTAAACCCCCCCAAACAGGGGTGTTCGTTTCTGGAGTAAGCGAAAGGTTCGGTTCGGTGGTATAGCAGCAGGGGTGTTCGTTTGGTTTTATAAAAAAACCACCAGGGTGCGTTTGCTGGTTCGTATCACCCAAAAGGGTGCGTTGGTTTTATAATAAAAACAGCCACAAGGGCGTTTGGTGGAGGGTGTAACAGCCGCAAGGGCTGTTTGGTCCAAAGGGGCGCGTTTTGGTTTTCTGTCACCAGATTAGGGTGCGGTTTGGTTGTGGGTTTAACAACAAAAATGATGTGTTTGTTCGGTGGCAGGAAAGCCGCAAAAATGGGGCGTTCGTGTTGGGTTATAACCACCACAAAGGGTGGGTTTGTTTCGGCAGCCACCACGACCCACAAGGGTGCGTGGGGTGTCGGGTCAAACCACCAGCCAAGGGGCGTTTGGTTCTCGGGTTTCACACGCAAGGGTGCGTTTGGTTTGGGTTTAGCAGGAGGGGATGTTTGGGTTGGCTGTCAAACAGTCGGGGTACATTTGGTTTTAAGGTTTAATCATACGCGGGGTGCGGTCGGGGATTGTGGGTTAACAAAAAGGGGTGTCGGGTTTGGTTTGCAACAAAAGGTGTGGTTGGGTTGGCTGTCGTATCAGCCGAGGGATGTCGGGTTGTTTGGTTGTAATGACATATGTATAGGGTGTGTCGAGTTTGGCTGCGGGACAGCCGGGGTGTGTCGGGTTTGGCTGCGAAAACAGCCCCGAAGGGTGTGTTTGGTTTGATTTTGTCAAAATAGAAGGTGCGTTTGATTGGTTTAGTGGACACGTTATGGGTCTGTTCGTGATGTTGCAGATTTGGTTGTGATTTATTTGGATTATTTGATCGTGGTCTTTGATCAAGGTGAGTTTCATAGCCCCCATGTTTTACTGGTTTTTAACTGTTTTGGGGTGAGAATATGCTTGTTTGCAAATGCGTTTATATGGTTGATTTCATATTGGTTTACATACTTATTTGCATAGCTCGCTATGGGATACATTAATTGAATTCACTGTTGGTCGCGAATACATACTTACTTTTGCTATGGACACAAGTGTCTTGATTTACCTTTCCTGTTTATGTGTTGCCTAAGTTTTGCTTGCCAACCATTTTCTTTTATATGTGGGATGAGACGATATGCCACTTCTTTTATATGTGGGATGAGACGATATGCCACTTCTTTTATATGTGGGATGAGATGATATGCCACTGTCGTTATTAATTGTGGGATGAGATGATATGCCACTTTTATTATTAGCTTGAGTTTCATGAGCTTAGAGAAATCGTAAACATTGTTTTATACTCACATGGATATTTACGTTGCCTTGAATAAAGTGGCAATACATACTTGAAACATTTTGGTGACATTAAATTGGTCATGCATTCTTTATAAATCTTTGGGATAAGATTGGTACTTTTGGTGACATAAAATGTGTCGTGCATTCTTTATAAATCTTTGGACTCTTTTACATGCGTACTGTGATGTTTCAGTGGACAAATACAATTCCATTGAAACTTACATTCATATTTAAACTAATCTATGAACTCACCAACTTTAATGTTGACACTTTTAAGCATGTTTTTCTCAGGTGAATTAGATGCTTGGATTATTTGATGTGCATTGGAGTCTTTACATTCAAGTTTTTCATGGTGATGCAATTATGGGACAACTATTATTTTGATTTCAGAAAATCAACAAGATTGTTTTACAAACGACACATTTAGAGGTCGTTCTCTTGTATCTAGCGTTGTGTATTATGAAGTAGCACCCCATGTGGTATTCCGCTGCGTTGTATATTTTTGGGGGTGTTACAGATTGGTATCAGAGCACTGGTTATAGAGAACTAGGTTGCATATTTTACCCTAGACTATAACCGTTTTTACAAACATTGCATCACATCAAACATTTTCAAAGTGCATACACGCTACTTGCTTATGTGCTTACATTACGTGCTGCATTAAGTGCTTACGTGACATACATATATGTAATATATATGCTTACATCTTTTGCGTATATCGCACGTTTATTTATATAAGAGTTATTTATATAAATACCAGAGCATTTCTTAAGACATTGTGAGTTGCACAATGGTCTCAATTATACCTCAGACATTGTGAGTTATACAATGGTCTCATCTTACTTCTTAGACATTGTGAGTTGCACAATGGTCTCATTTCGTTCTCAGACATTGTAAGTTAAACAATGGTCTCTAAGGATATTATTTTTCTTCATAGCTTTATACTATATTGTATTACACGGAGACCGTCATAGTTTTGTTTACATGGAATTATGTATGAATCTAAGTATTACAAGTCTTGTATGGGCGGGACTTGTAATATGAGGATTGATATGATAATTGCTATGTTAACAAAGCCCGTCACAGTTTTGTTTACATGGAATTATGTATGAATCTAAGTATTACAAGTCTTGTATGGGCGGGACTTGTAATATAAGGATTGATATGATAATTGATATGTAAACAAGACCCGTCATAATTTTGTTTACATGGGATTGTGTATGAATCTAAGTATTACAAGTCTTGTATGGGCGGGACTTGTAATATGAGGATTGATATGATAATTGCTATGTTAACAAAGCCGTTATGTTTGTTTTAATAGAATTATGTGTGTATCTAAGTCATTACAAGTCTTGTATGGGATGACTTGTAATAGGAGGATTTTCTAATGATAATTGCTTATGTTGACTTGGTTCATCGAGACTTTTACCTTATTTACTCATAACCGAGTACTCATTAACGATCTCGAACACTATGTGATTTCCCTGATAGTTTTACTTCCCGTCTCCGAAGACGAGTTTTGGGAAACACTCGTCCCATACTAATTAGAGCACATGCATCGTCATGTCATCCATCACCTTGAAGGTTATGTGAGTACGCGTATTGCATCGGGAATTATTCATAGTAGGATGATTTATAATTCTGTTTATTTAAAAAGGATTGGGACGCTTCTTTATTTAAATAATAAATTATAAATTCCCCGAACCATAAGTTTATAAAATTTTAATCAATACATAAATTGGGACGCTTCTTTATGCAAATAATGAATTATAAATGAGTGGGCTTAATGGTATCCGATATGACACGAGTATGAACTCAAACTGAACTCGATAATCACCAGAATCCGTTAAAAGGGTTTAGAGACACAATCGTGTCTTGCCACTCAACAGAATCTTAAGGCCATTACTGGAACTACCTTATCTCATTCTTAAGTAATTACTTTTGCCGTTGCTAATCCTCGCGATCACGAACTGTTCGTGGAACTAAAAGATTTGTTATACAGTTGAGCTACTGGAGGCAGATTCATCGAAACTAACGGACACTTGGAGCTACCTTATCTCATTCTTAAGTTATTACTTTTTCCATTGCAAGTCCTTGCAATCACGAACTGTCTGTGGAGCTAACAGACTGAGTGCTATATCCCGTCACCATTTGTTATAATATTGACATTATGGTCGCTACTGTTGGGTCCTGGAGCGGTCCCGACTGATACAACTTTATCCAATAGGTTATGCAACTCCCCTTAAACGAGATAAACACCTATCGACGAAACAGATAGCTGGACTATTCATTCCGGGCCACTAGTAGGAAGACTTAGGTCGCGATACGTCCTTGTACTGCCAAGTAAGTTGGGTACTTACATCCATGAGTCACTTTGATGTGAATCATCGAACATTGCAGATAGTAGGAACGAGACTCCGTCCCCGGACATTTAGAAGCTTATACAAACATACTCACGCGACTACACCTTTTTCCTTGAAGTTTTCACTATAATGAGAATTTTCTTATACCGCAGTTATACCAGTCAAAGGATCCGTAATGATATATTTTGAGATACCCATATTGATGTATTAAATATCCTGGACAAACCTAGCCAAAATTTTTGGTAGATTGAGAAGTGTAGAAACACCGAATTTTGCTGAATAAAGTTATCAACGTCTTATTTAGAACGAGTTTATTAAACCTTAAGTCTTTCCTTGGTCACACAATCGGATAACACAAATTTAAATCTCGGGACGAGATTTCTTTAAGGGGTAGGTACTGTAACATCCGAGAATTTTCGAAATTTCGAATGACGATTTTACCTTTTGACTTTTAGGGTCTGGCTTGAGCTATACAAAGAATCGACCATTAGATCACGTTTTATTGACTCAGACTTAAAGCAATTTGATGTGGATCGGACATTCCTGACAACTTTTTAGTTTTGACCGAGACCCGAAAACAGTCAGAAGGTGACTGAAATGCCCTCGCAAGATTTTAGAAACACAAAATAATTAAATACATTAATTTATCACGTTTTATTAAATGAGAGAAAAATTTAATAATTTATTTTACAATTTTATTCAGTGACGTTTTATTGAAGACGCGAATATTCGAGTTAAAATCCCATTTTTTATTTCAGACAAATGCGTAACCGGTTCACAAATAAAATAACAAATATTTATTAAATGTTATATAAATATTAGAAATATTATCAAGTGAATGTCATTTTATCAGAAAAATGATTAGGAAAACAATGACGTAAGTTTCGTGTGTTGAATCATCCGTTAAGTCGCTCAAACGAATCCCGAACTAGTATTTTACGAAATAATACTTACAAGTTACACATTAAGTCCCTGTGAGATATTTACAAAAATCACCCCACACTATGTAAACTTGTCATTTTCTTTTAGAGTTTTTATATAAATAAAATTTTTATATAACAATTTTCATTTCCATTTATAAATATAAAAACATACACACACATATTTCAAACTCTCTCCCTTCTCTCCCCATTATCCGGCAGCCCTCCCTCACCGCCGGCCACCACCGCGCCGCCGTCGGAAAAGTTTTCCGGCGGATTTTTCCGGCGAACTCCAAAATGGCTCCTCGTGACCCGATCTACTCGATCCCCATACCCACTCGCCCTCACTCGCACCATCTCCCCCCTCTCTCGAAGCTGCTGTCCCACGACAACCCACCACCATCATCATCATCATCATACCTCCATCATCATCATCATCATACCTCCATCATCATTACACCGAAACCACCACCTCCACCATCGTCACCCCATCGACCACGCACCACCATCCCCGCCACCACTGCTGTACACCACGCAGGGTGCGTCGGGTTCGGGTCAGACCCGACAAGGGTGCGTTTGGTTTTTATAACAGCCCCGGGTGTGTTTGGCTGTGTACCTAACAAAAGGGTACGTTGGGTTGTTCGTCACAACACCTCGAGGGTGGTTTGGTTCGGGTTGCGTTTGGCACAGAAAAGGGTGCGTTGGGATGAGTGGCAGCCCCACCAATAAGTGTGGGTTTGGTTTTCACCGGGAACAGGTGTGTTTGGTTTATAGCAGCTAGGGGTGGGTTTGGTTTGAGTATAAACACCTCAAGAAGCTGCGTTTGGTTTTAAAATGGCAGCGAAGGGTGCGGTTGGGTTTTGACTGAGTCACCACGGAAGGGTGCTTGTTTGGCTGTAAAACAGCCGGGTTGGGTGTGTTTGGTTCGTCTCATACACCACAAGGGTGCGTTCGATGTGGGGGCAGCCACGACTGTGGGCTGCGGTTGGTTTATGTCATTCAACAAGAAAGGGGTGTTTGGCTGTTGGAACAGCCATGGGGCCGTTTGGTTCACGAGTTTGCACCAAGGGTGCGCTCGGTTTTGGTATTGCACCGAGATAGGGTGCGTTCGGTTTTAGTAAAACAGCCCACAAGGGCGTTTGTTGGTGGGTTTAGCAGCCACGAGGGCTATTTGGGGTCCAATGGTTCGTTTGTTTATCAACATATAAGGGTGCGTTTGGGGTCCGGGTCAGCAGCAAGAGGCTGCGTTTGGTTGAGGGTATAACAGCCGAAAGGGGCTGTTTGGGTCAAAGGGCGTGTTTGGATTGGTTTGGGTTTCGGGTCAGCCGCAAAGGGTGCGGTCGGGTTGTGGGTTAACAACCGACGACGGGGTGTCGGGTTAGGCTGTGGGACAGCCGGGGACAGCCGGGGCGTCGGGTTGTTTGGTCGGGTTTGGTTTGCAACGGAAATGGGTGCGTTTGATATTGTGACACCGAAAAGGGTGCGTTTAATTTAAAAGTATTCGATTGTTTCATTTATTATCGAGTTAATTATATGTGATGAAATCCAGTGAAACTTGTGGCGTCTATGTTATAATATTAAAGTGGGATTTATATTAATCTATAAGCAATATTAGATGGGTTTTTGAGCTAAAAACGGATTTTGGCGCGAGTTTGTAACGGGTCATTTTGACCAGAAAATAGAACGTGGGATTCGGAGTTCGAGATGTTGAAAAGTTAGACTTTGGTTTACAAAATATAACAAATTATATTTTGACGGACGTTTTGATATAAAACGGGACTTTTAACTCCCAATAACGAAGAAACTGGAACGAAATCGAAATATACACTTTAGTAGAAAAATAGGTTATTTTTAATATATATTAAAAATGGCAGATTTATTAATTAAACGATTTGAGCACTTTCGAGTCCGTTTCGGCCTTCCGGCGAAACACGAAAGTTGTTCGTAATGACATTTTACTTTGCCGCGAGGATTGTCTGTTTTAAAATTAAGACATAGCGGGTCAAAACTAAAGGTCGGTTGATCTATTATTTCAATTAATTATTTTAAGAACATTGTTCGGTCTTAAAAACGAAGAGTCTAAAAATAGTAACTTTCGGTAAATATTTGACATAAGCTATGATTGGACGGAAAATAGTATATATTCATATAATATACTAAGGGTTAAGGTTTAAAGACGCGCAAGTGGATTTCTCATCACATGTTAATATGTATAATATTAAAATATGTATGATTTTTCGTCATTCGATGTAGCTTGTTGATCGTATTTAATACGTGTATTATAATAGAGCGACATAATTATAGGTCGTGGCCGAGATCGTTGCAGATTCGGTTGTGATTTATTTGGATTATTTGATCGTGGTCTTTGATCAAGGTGAGTTTTTTGACTTTTAGGGTCTGGCTTGACTTATAAGAACGACCATCTAAAACACGTTTTCATTATTCGGACTCTAAAGCAATTTAAAGTAAAACGACATTACTGACAACTTTTTAGTTTTGACCGAGACCCAAAAACAGTCAGAAGGTGACTGAAATGCCCTTGCAAGATTTAGAAACACAAAAATAATTAAATTAGGCGGATTGAACTGATAACAACAAAATTACTGTCCGGGTGTTCTTGGAGGGGACACCGGTAACGGGAGTACATATTTTTACTTTACTGCCCGGGTGTTCTTGGAGGGGACACCGGTAACGGGAGTACATATTTTTACTTTACTGCCCGGGTGTTCTTGGAGGGGACACCGGTAACGGGAGGGGAACACATTATTTTAAATCACTGCCCGGGTGTTCTTGGAGGGGACACCTGTGATGGGTACATACAAGTCTACGTCACAGCGTCATGAACTGTAAATCACTTGGAGGGTGAGCGCGAATGTTATGAAATAGATCTATTCGGGTGTGGATCCCTGTTCGGGTGATTAGCTATCGCCGGTAACGAACATTATAGCGTGATGTCCACGCGAATGATATAAAATAGATCTATTCGGGATTGACAACCCCCGTTCGGGTGACTAGCTATCACTGGGAACGAACGTTATAACATGTCGGATCACGTTGGGACTACAGGGCCCCCAACAAATACATACTTGAAACATTTTGGTGACATTAAATTGGTCATGCATTCTTTATAAATCTTTGGGATAAGATTGGTACTTTTGGTGACATAAAATGTGTCGTGCATTCTTTATAAATCTTTGGGATTTTTACATGGTACTGTGATGATACAGTGGACAAATACATTCAGTTGAAACTTACATTCATATTTAAACTAATCTATGAACTCACCAACTTTAATGTTGACACTTTTAAGCATGTTTTTCTCAGGTGAATTAGATGCTTGGATTATTTGATGTGCATTGGAGTCTTTACATTCAAGTTTTTCATGGTGATGCAATTATGGGACAACTATTATTTTGATTTCAGAAAATCAACGAGATTGTTTTACAAACGACACATTTAGAGGTCGTTCTCTTGTATCTAGCGCTGTGTATTATGAAGTAGCACCCCATGTGGTATTCCGCTGCGTTGTATGATTTTTGGGGGTGTTACAGATTGGTATCAGAGCACTGGTTATAGAGAACTAGGTTGCATATTTTACCCTAGACTATAACCGTTTTCACAAACATTGCATCACATCAAACATTTTCAAAGTGCATACACGCTACTTGCTTATGTGCTTACATTACGTGCTGCATTAAGTGCTTACGTGACATACATATATATAATATATATATGCTTGCATTCCCTTCGCGTATATCGTACGCTTATTTATATAAGAGTTATTATATAAATACCAGAATATTTTTAAGACATTGTGGGTTGCACAATGGTCTCATTCTACTCGTCAGACATTGTGAGTTGCGCAATGGTCTCACTTCGTTCTCAGACATTGTAAGTTAAACAATGGTCTCTAAGGATATTATTTTTCTTCATAGCATTATACTATATTGTATTACACGGAGACCATTATAATTTTTGTTTACATGGAATTATGTATGAATCTAAGTATTACAAGTCTTGTATGGGCGGGACTTGTAATACGAGGATTGATATGATAATTGCTATGTTAACAAAGCCGTTACAGTTCTGTTTACATGGAATTATGTATGAATCTAAGTATTACAAGTCTTGTATGGGCGGGACTTGTAATAGGAGGATTGATATGATAATTGCTATATTAACTCGTTTATAAGGACATTCGTATTTACTCTAACCGAGTACTCATTAACTATCCTGAACTCTATGTTGATCTCGCCTGGTAGTTTTTACTCCCAGTCTCCGAAGACGAGTTTTAAACACTGTCCCATACTCAGTAGAACCATGCTTGTCATGTCAAAACACCTTGGGAGGTTTGAGGTAGCGTATTGCACCGGGAATTATTAAGTAGGATGATTTATAATTTATTTATTTGAAAGGATTGTGACGCCTCTTCATTTAAATAAATAAATTATAAATCACCGAACCATAAGTTTATCATTTCTTACTTACATAAATTTGGACGCTTCTTTATGTAAATAAGAAATTATAAATGAGTGGGCTTAATGGTATCCGATATGACACGAGTATGAACCTGAAATCGATAATCATCAGAATCCGTTAAAAGGGTCTAGAGACACAATCGTGTCTTACTACTCAGCAAAATCTTAAGGCCTCACTTGGAGCTACCTTATCTCATTCTTAAGTTATTACTTTTGCCATTGCAAGTCCTTGAAATCACGAACTGTGTGGAGCTAACAGACTGAGTGCAATATCCCGTCACCATTTGTTATAGTATTGACGTTATGGTCGCTACTGTTGGGTCCTGGAGCGGTCCCGACTGATACAACTTTATCCAATAGGTTATGCAACTCCCCTTAAACGAGATAAACACCTATCGACGAGAGAGATAGTTGAACTATTCATTTCGGGCCACTAGTAGGAAGACTTAGGTCGCGGTACCTCTAGTACTGCCAAGTATGTTGGGGTTACTTACATTCATAAGCCACGTTGATATCTTGAATTCATCGAACATTACAGATATCAGAAACGAGACTCCGTCCTCGGACATTTAAGAAACTTATAACAAACGATACACACGCTGACTACACCTTCTTCTTGAGGTTTTCTCTTATGGAGACCTTTCTATATATCGCGGTTATACAGTCATAAGATCTGTAATGATATATTTTGAGATACCCATATTGATGGATTAAATATCCTGGCCAAACCTAGCCAAATTTTTTGGTATATTGAGAAGTGTCGAAACACGAATTTTGCTGAATAAAGTTATCAGCGTCTTGTTTAGAGCGTTGTTATTAAACCTTATGTTTTTCTTGATCACACATCGGATAAACACGAAAATTTAATCTCGGGACGGATTTCTTTAAGGGGTAAGGTAATATAATCCGAAAATTTTCGAAATTTCGAATGACGATTTTACCCTTTAACTTTTAGGGTTCTGCTTGACTTTAAGTAAACGACATCTACGATCACGTTTGTATCATGACTCAGGACTCTTCAAGCAATTTGATTGGATCGACATTCTGACACTTTTTAGTTTTGACCGTGACCCGGAACGTCTGAAGGTGACTGAAATGCCCTGTAAGATTTTAGAAACACAAATAATTAAATTACAATTTAATTATCACGTTTTATTAAATGAGAAATTTAATAAAAGTATTTAACATTTTATTCAGTGAGTTTATTGAAGACGCGAATATTCGAGTTAAAATCCATTTTTATTTCAGACAATGCGTAACCGGTTCACAAAATAAATAACAAATATTTTATTAAATGTTATAAAATATTTAGGAAATATTATCAAGTAATACTCATTTTTATCAGAAAAATGATTTGGAAAACAATGGCGCAAGTTTCGCGCGTTGAATCATTCGTTAAGTCATCCAAACGAGTCCCGAACCGATAATTATCGAAACTATATTAAAAATTTTAAAAAGGAACCCTAAACTATATGGGACATGCCACTTTCTATTAAAGTTTTAATATAAATATAAATTTTTATATTAAAAAATCTCATTTCCATCTCTTATACACACACTCTTATAAAAAAAACTCTCTCCCCTCTCCAAAATATCCGGCCACCACCTCCCACCTCCGGCCGCCACCTTTTCCGGCCAACCGCCGCCAGAAAACTTTTTCGGCGGATTTTTCTGGCGAACACCAAATGTGATCCTCATCAACGGTTCTACCCGATCCCCATCCTCATTCTCCTCCACGCGCTACCCCCACCGAAACCACCACAGCCGGCCACCACATCACCACCTCCATCATCATCATCATCATTATACATCCATCATCATCACCACCGAACCAACATCATCATTACATCGAAACCACCACCTCCACCATCGTCACCCCATTGACCACGCACCACCATCCCCGCCACCACTACTATACACCACAGAGGGTGCGTCGGGTTCGGGTCAGACCCGACAAGGGTACGTTTAGTTTTTATAACAGCCCCGGGTGTGTTTGACTGTGTACCTAACAAAAGGGTACGTTGGGTTGTTCGTCACAACACCTCGAGGGTGCGTTGGGTTAATAAAAACCATCCACAAGGGTGCGTTTTGGGTTGTAAAACAACAAATGGGTGCGTAGGGTTTTGTGAACAGCCAGGGCCCGTTTGGTTTTCACCAATTAGGGTGCGGTTGGTATTAAGGACGAAGAAGAGGTGTGTTTGTTCGGGTCATTAATCATCAAGGGTGGGTTCGATTTGGTTTGTCTCGCATCCAAATAGGTACGTTTGGTTTGCTGTTTTTAAACAGCCAAACGGGTGCGTTGGTTTATCGTAGCAGCCAAGGGGGTGTACGTGTGAGGTCGGGGCAGCAGCGAGGGGGGGGGGAGCGTTCGTGGTGGGGTGGCAGCCACCACGCAGGGTGCGTGTGGGTGGCGGCCACCACCCAAAAAGGGTCCGTTTGGTTTGTAGCAAATTAGGGTGCGTTAGGTTTATGGCAGCCACCTTTAGGGTGCGTTGGGTTGGGTTATAACACAAAAGGATGCGTCGGGTTTGGCTGTAGAAATAGCGGGTCGGGTTGTCAGGTTTTGGCAGCGAGACAGCGGGTTTAGGGTGTGTTTGGTTTAGACATAAACGCCAAGGGGTGCGTTTGGCTATCAAAACAGCCCAAGGGTGCGTTTGGCTTAACCGAAACAACTTGAAGGCGTGGTTGGGTTTAAGGATAACAATAGATTAGGGTGCATCTTTGGGTTATAATATGCATGAGGGTGCGTTTGGCTGTCCATCAGCCGGGTCGGGTGCGTGTGTTTGGCTGCGAAACAGCCAGGGACAGCCGGGGCGTCGGGTTGTTTGGTCGGGTTTGGTTTGCAACGAAAATGAGTGCGTTTGTTATAGTGACACCGAAACGGCTGCCTTTGATTGTGTCGACACCGAAAAAGGGTGCGTTTAATTTAAAAGTATTCGATTGTTTCATTTATTATCGAGTTAATTATATGTGATGAAATCCAGTGAAACTTGTGGCGTCTATGTTATAATATTAAAGTGGGATTTATATTAATCTATAAGCAATATTAGATGGGTTTTTGAGCTAAAAACGGATTTTGGGGCGAATTTGTAACGGGTCATTTTGACCAGAAAATAAAACGTGGGATTCGGAGTTCGAGATGTTGAAAAGTTAGACTTTGGTTTACAAAATATAACAAATTATATTTTGACGGACGTTTTGATATAAAACGGGACTTTTAACTCCCTATAACGAAGAAACTGGAACGAAATCTAAATATACACTTTAGTAGAAAATAGGTTATTTTTAATATATATTAAAAATGGCAGATTTATTAATTAAACGATTTGAGCACTTTCGGGTCCGTTTCGGCCTTCCGGCGAAACACGAAAGTTGTTCGTAATGACGTTTTACTTTGCCGCGAGGATTGTCAGTTTTAAAATTAAGACATAGCGGGTCAAAACTAAAGGTCGGTTGATCTATTATTTCAATTAATTATATTTAAGACCATTGTTCGGTCCTAAAAACGAAGAGTCTAAAAATAGTAACTTTCGGTAAATATTCGACATAAGCTATGATTGGACGGAAAATAGTATATATTCATATAATATACTAAGGGTTAAGGTTTAAAGACGCGCAAGTGGATTTCTCATCACATGTATATATGTATGTATACATATTAAAATATGTATGATTTCGTCGTTACGATGTACGCATCGTTGATCGTATTTAATACGTGTATTATAATAGAGCGACATAATTATAGGTCGTGGCCGAGATCGTTGCAGATTCGGTTGTGATTTATTTGGATTATTTGATCGTGGTCTTTGATCAAGGTGAGTTTATAGCTCCCCTGTTTTTACTCGTTTTACATATATTTGGGGTGAGAACATGCTTGTTTGCAAATGCATTTACATGGTTGATTACAAATTGGTTTACATACTTATTTGCATAGCTCGCTATGGGATACATTATTTGACTTCATTTTTGGTCACAAATACATACTTTACATTTGAAATGATTACGGATTAGCTTAGGCGGATTGAACTGATAACAACAAAATTACTGCCCGGGTGTTCTTGGAGGGGACACCGGTAACGGGAGTACATATTTTTACTTTACTGCCCGGGTGTTCTTGGAGGGGACACCGGTATCGGGAGTATATATTCTTTAAATCACTGCCCGGTGTTCTTGGAGGGGACACCTGTGATGGGTACATACAAGTCTACGTCATTGTATGAACTGTAAAATCCAAGGGAGGCGTGAGCGCGGAATGTTATGAAATAGATCTATTCGGGTGTGGATTCCATTGTTCGGGTGATTAGCTATCGCCGGTAATGAACCATTATGCGTGTGTCCACGCGAATGATATAAAATGATCTATTCGGGATTGACAACCCCCATTCGGGTGACTAGCTATCACTGGGAACGAACGTTATAACATGTCGGAATCAAGTTGGGACTTTAGGGCCCACCAAACAAATCCATACTTGAAACATTTTGGTGACATTTAATTTGTCATGCAAATCTTTTAATCTTTGGGATAAGATGGTACTTTTGGTGGACTTAAATGTGTCGTGCATTCATTATAAATCTTTGGGATTAAGATGGTACTTTTGGTGACATAAAATGTGTCGTGCATTCTTTATAAATCTTTGGGATTTTTACATGGTACTGTGACGATACAGTGGACAAATACATTCAGTTGAAACTTACATTCATATTTAAACTAATCTATGAACTCACCAACTTTAATGTTGACACTTTTAAGCATGTTTTTCTCAGGTGAATTAGATGCTTGGATTATTTGATGTGCATTGGAGTCTTTTCATTTAAGTTTTTCATGGTGATGCAATTATGGGACAACTATTATTTTGATTTCAGAAAATCAACGAGATTGTTTTACAAACGACACATTTAGAGGTCGTTCTCTTGTATCTAGGGCTGTGTATTTATGAAGTAGCACCCCATGTGGTATTCCGCTGCGTTGTATGATTTTTGGGGGTGTTACATCTAGACTTAGTGCTTATTTCAGATTCATGTTGGCTTATTGCTCGGTTGTTATTTAGATCTCATTTAGGTTATTGATTCTCATTGTTTCGTGTTTATTGAGCTTATTTCTTGTGTTCGTTATTAAAATAGCTTATTCTCTTTTAAGTTTTACTCGCGTGCTTGTTTCTAGCATAGTTTTATTATCGTAGTGCTTAGTTTCATTTGCTTATTTGAATTCTGTAAGCTTATTTGATTCTTGTTTATGCTTAATTGTTTAGAGCTTGCAAAGTTTAAAAACTTAATTTAGTACTTAATTGATGCTTGCTTTAGATAAGATGTGTTGTGTTAGCTTATCATTATTTTTGCTTATTTAGTTTTAGTTTAGCTTATCAAAGATGTAGTTTAGCTTAAAATTTGCACTGGCATACCTTCTGTTCTATTTCAACATTTGATAACTTGGGCCTGCGTTTATTAAACTGGGTTGCGTGTGGTTTGTAGAATTAGGCCCGTAAACCTGTTTGTAGAGTTTTCATTGGGGCATGTTTGCTTAATATTGTGCCACATTTGGAGTTGACTAGGCTGGCGTTTTGGTTAGTATTAATTCTTTTTGGGCCTGCGTTTTGGATTAATTTGGGCTTGCGTGGACTAAGTGGTAAATTACAAGTGTGTTAAACTGTTTAATGCTAACAGTGTGTTGTTTTCGTGTTGTTTTTGGTACCGGTCAACTCATGAGGCGTGGAGCTTACGGATTAAATAAGCTAGATAGAATTTGATTATTTTCTTTAGCTTATTTAATCAGGTGGTTATCGTTTATTTGCGGCTCTTCAATTTGGTCCAATTTTCTATCCTTTTTCAATACATTAGTGTAGCTTAGTTTAAAATGTTTAGCTTTGTTTATTTGATCATCATGCATAGCGAGTAGTTTATAATTAGTGCTTGTTAAGTGAAATTGTGAATTGGGAATTAAGTGAGGATTTGAAAAAGGTTTAATTAATTAATAATCTTCAATTATTTAGATTTATAGTTTGAATAATTTGAAGGGCAAAAGCCGAAAAAATAATCAAACTACACATCTAGTAATTAATATCTTTTTGAGAGATTTTTGTCAAAATAAACCAACGTTGTGAGATAATTATCTTTTCAAAGGAAATTAATTCGTTAATAGACCTTAATTCACACTTAATGAATTTTTCACATCACTTAGCAAGCATATCTTTTTATATAGTTTTTTTTATTTAATTGCTTTACTTATTTGTTAATTAGTATAATCTAGTTTAGTATTATTTTATATTTAGTTCAAAACCAAAACCAAAACCAAAATATTTGTCATTCAAGCATCAAACGAAACATTCTCGTGAATTTCAAATTCATCTCTCGTCGGGATACGACATCCGGGAGATAAAATATTGTTTGTCCTCAAGCAATTTTTATATCAAACGGGATACTCTCTATACTAAAATTAATTTGGTATTTAGTTATATATATTTTTATATATACTACTATTTTATCGAATCAATGAACTATAATAAATGTAAAAAACAAGTTTTTGTTACCCGCGCGTTGCCGCGGGAGTATCGGGTCGAAATTTGGCGTATATACAATTTAGTTCTTGCTAAAATTGGTCGTATCAGCGGGACTATCGTCTCTTCACTTTACATAGTTTACATGTACACTTAAGACATACATAAGTTTAATACATAAACAGGTTCAGTAACATGAGCCTATTTTTCTCCCAATCATCACCATCAGGTTCATGCTCGTTGACCAAATCAGTTAAAGTCGTTGCTTATGAGACCCATCTAAGACTTCCATACTCTTCAAACGCCAGTCAACTCATTCTTGTATCCTGCACTATGTTGAATTCTGACAAACTTGTATTCTGAACAACCGGTTTAAATCATTTAAAAAATTAAACCCACATGGGACAAAAGAATTGGAACGAATAACCAATAACCTCTAAATCTTACTGCACATTAAAGCAATAACCATTTTTAGAGAATATATATTCTTAAAAGTGGTGGACTTGAATTCATATAAAGCCTTTATTGGCTTGTGTAATGTCCAAGTGCTAATAACTATGTAATGAACAAAAGGTAACATTTCGAAACTGAGCTCATAAGTGATATTTTGTAGTATAAGTGTGGGATTATATGAAGGAAAACTCTAAGAAAATGATTTATCTTCAAAAGGATACAATTTGAACCACAATATTCTAAAGGGATTGTGGCCAGCCACAAGTTAGTTTGACCTCACTTTAATACATACTTCAATATAACAGTGGCCGGATTGTTTTGTAGTTGCACTTGAATGAAAATACTATCAGCTAAATGAGCCTAAAACTAAAGATTAGGTTGCTAAGAAATGTTATATACTATATATTTGAATAAATTAAAAGTATGGTTGATCTTAACATGGTATTTTAAAGGAATCTATAATTTTTTCATAAGAGACTCAAACGGGACGTACGCATAGATCAATTCTGGTCTACCAAGTGTCCCAGTGCAAATGATCCATAACACAATGTTTAACCTTCAAAAATCAATGCATATCCTTTTTAAACGAACTATTATGGATCATCTAGCCGTAACAGAACCATTAAACGAACTATTATTGTTTCAAGTGTCACAATGTAAATAACATGAGCATAACAAAACCTTTTTAAGTATAACGAAGGACTTGCACTCTTTCTACATAGGCACTGCTTCCACATTCATATATTAAACATAAGATATTTGAATGAATAATGAACACATGTCACTGACACACATTAACTGTTTAATCTACCCAAACAACGTTAACACTCGACAAATTTATTTTATTTTTTGAAAAAAATACATATTATGAAGCTGAAAGATGTCACGCATATGATACAGAAACTTTGAGTGTTTGGCATGAGTTGGAGGTGGCAAAATGGGCGGGCTGAGTAATGGGAAAAACTCATTCGTCTTAAAATTGTTGCTTAGGTATGGATCAAAGTGGGACAGGTTGGGTTTTGCCAACCTATTCAGGAAATTGACACTACAAAGAAATATTGCTTAGGTATTAAATTACTTACTTGTGTTTTGAAGGTGTACACCACTATCTCCAGACCGCGTGTGTTGCAATGACCTGAAAACGTGTGTCATGGAGTGTGTTATTTTTATTTCCAAATAGTTAAAACACCTTAATTTCCGAATAGTCACTCGTTAAAAGTTAAAAATTTGTACTATATACCATTCAAATAGAGATACTGAACGGCATTCCAGAAATATATAA
>BQNB010076129.1:0-31251 GCA_026074375.1 Tanacetum coccineum | reverse complement strand
ACCTATTCAAATACCTTATATCATATGTATATATATTTAAAAACCATAAAAACCAAAAAGATTTTTCATTTTTTATAAAATCAAAATACAAAAATATAAAATATATAAAATCAAAGAAAAAATTAAAAAATGAGAAAAATACAAAAAGAGGTAATAATGGCATGTCTTCTGAAAATCGATAACATTTACGGTCTTAGAAATATCATTCAATAATGATACGAGGCTGTAAATGAAGTTCGAGTAGAAGTTCTAAATGTTTTCAAAACATGCCAAATGGCTTGCTATTATTTCTGATGGCAACCCGATCATCATCTTAAAGGTAAGTATTTCAAAAAGAAAACTTAACCTCTCAACGGGAATTTATTCTCGGGCATGGTCTACTTTATGACCATGCAAAGGCTTGTGATTACTTTGCATCATAACCTGTGCTTCATATATATCCATAAGTGTACGTGTCAGTGCGCTTATGAGGTAAAATAAGAGAAATCTTATTTTGGTGTTTGTTGTTTTTCATAAATTCATCATTGTTTCATCAGTAAATGTTTTTTAAGACATTCGACTTCTCAAACAACGACTACAGCTCTTTAAATAGAAAACAAGTCAATGTTTGGGGGGGGGAGCAAATGTTAAAAATCTTCTTTAAAAAGTCACTTGATAAAAGGGATAAAGGTTTTTTAACAATAACGGAACATCATTCGTTGATAAGTTAATTAAATTTAGCTTATGTGTGCTTTACATGTTATTTGTTTATGCCTTACGTGAGAATATGTGCCTGATTAATCTGTTAGGTATAGTAGTTAAAACTATAGGGACTCAATGTGCCAATGTACTAACTTGTTTATGCCTAATCAAACTTATATCTAAAATGTGTAAAGGTCTTAAAGTTTAGGCGGTGAAAGTGTCAAAAACCAAACTAGTTTTATAACACTCCCACCTACAGTCACTTTACACACACAAAACACACACTCATTTCTCTCATACACACCTCACACGATCGTCATTCCTTCTCCTTGATTTCCAGACCTTGTCGTGCAAAAGGTATAATTAATATAGTGTTCTTGGCATCCTAATGAACTCTTATCTCAAATGAATTTTGTTTTTACAAAGTCATGATTTCAAAAACCCTAATTTTCAAAATTAAGGATTCTTAAAATTAAAATTTTGTAAAAATTAAAATTGATAGAGGGGTTTTGTTCATATAAGGGTGTTAAAGATTCATTCATATCAGTTTTGAATAATGTGAACATATGCCTTTGATTTGCTGAATTTTATGTGTCGATGTATGCGTGTTGTTGAGTTTTAGATGAAAAAGATTGTGGGTTTTGTGTGGAATAAGTAATCTACATGTCATTGAATGTGTGTGTCTCAATACGGTGTATGTATGTTCTTGGTGAAATGATGCTCGTTTGAATGAAAGATGTTGAGTTCGTGTGTGTATGATGCTACAAATTGTTAATGGGTATACCGTGATGCTAAATGGGTAAAAACTTGACATGACAAATCATCCTATACTCGAACTTAAAATTTCAAAGTTTTTAGACTTGATCGAATTTGCGGTTTGTGTTGTCCACGAATTCGCAGATCTCAGTAATGGATGAATTGGCAATTGTTAGTTACACCCGAATTCGCAGTAAGCCTATAATGTCCGAATTAGCAATGTCATATACGCCATGAATTAGCAGGGAACCTTTAGCATACGAATTCGCAGATTACAGTAATATCCTAATTGGCAATTGTTAGTTACATCTGAATTTGCAGTTAGCCTATAGTGTCCGAATTAGCAATGTCATGTAGGGCACGAATTCGCAGGTTGTAGTACTATCTGAATTTGCAATTGTCTTTAGGATTCGAATTAGCAGACTCACACATGACACAAATTTGCAGTTTGCCAATTGTGTCCGAATTAGCAAATTTGACTTATGACACGAATTCGCAGATTCCCAATTGTGTCCGAATTTGCAGTTTGACAAATGCTACGAATTCGCAGTTTATAATTGTGTTCGAATTAGCAGTATTTCACTTAAAACCAGATTCAATCATAACTCATGGATTCAAATAGGCTAAGTATCATAAACACATAGATTATAATCATAAAGGTGACTTAAAACTTGTGTTAGGTAGCAAATATAAAATTGGTTATCTTTAAAATCTAATCAAGTTAAAATTGGATTACTTCAACTTAAACCAATTTAAGTTCACTCTTTAAAAGGTTATCTTTCTAAAACGTGTTAGAGTCTCTTAATATAGTGTCTGTATAAACTTGATTATATATAAACTGTGTCAACTCTTTCTTAGCATAATCATGAGTATCACTAAAGAACAACAACAAGCTTTGGACGATGCTCTTGTTCCAAGGGAACAACGTCTCACGATTGGCAGCTGCAACTACCGACTGAGCACCACATTCAAACCAAAGGAACCCACCTTTCAAGTTGCTCTAGATGTTCTCTTACTCACTCCTTTTTATCCAGCCTTCTTGATCATTGCAAGTGTCCTTGTCATCTACATGCAGGAATTCTAGGCTACAGTCTCCTATCACAAGCATCACATAAGGTTCAAGATGAACAAGAAGAGTTATTCCTTTGATATGGAAACTTTTAAAAGCATGCTTCAGATGTGTCCAAGACTTCCTGGACAATAGTTTATAGATCCTCCATTTGAAGAGGGTATACTTAGTTTCATGAGAGAACTGGGCTACCCTGGCAACATCAAGCTACTTTTTGATGTCAAAGTTGATACCTTACCTCAGCCTTGGAGAATATTTGGAACCATCATCAACAAGTGTTTAAGTGGTAAAGTAACAGGAATTGATACACTTCGTCTTTCTAGGGCTCAGATACTTTGGAGGTTGTATCACCAAGAGACGGTTGACTATATCTACTTGCTATGGGAAGACCTTGTTTTTCAAATAGAAAACAAGGAGACAAGAAAGAATAAGTATATGTTTTACCCAATATTCACCAAAGTTATCATCAATCACTTCATGCCACAAGATAAATCCATCTCAAGAAGAAACAAGGTAGACTTGCATATGGCTAATGATGATCCTATCTTAACAACTATGAGATTCATCCCTCAGTATGAAGTTGTTCAACGATACGGTGCCATTCTTCCAGACTATCTAACCAATCTAACAATGAAAGCATCAGAAGCATACAAGACTTATCATGATCTCGCTACTGGAAAGGTGCAACCCAAACCAAAATATGTTCGTCGATCTTCCAGGTTACAGGCTGAACAAGTACCCAAGCCTTCTACCGGTAAAAGAGTAAAAACAACAGCTAAGGTAGCAAAGTCTGGAAAGAAAAAGCAACCAACTTCTGGATTGGAAACTCTCTCATACATAGCTTTGACTGAGGCTGAACAATTGAAGCTTGCCACCAAAAGAAGCTTAATTCAAACTCACAGTTCACATGCTAGCGGTTCTGGTGCACATGAAGGAACTGGTGTTACACCAGGGGTTTCCGATGTACCTACATATGGTTCTGATGTTGAAAAATAGCTTGGAAGTCAAGTGATGAAGAAGATGATGATGATAACGATCAAGCAGATGATGATAATGATGTTCAAAGTGATGATGATATCAACCAGGGTCAAGATGATCAAGACAATGACGATGATGAACATACCGAATCTGACAATGACGGTGAAGACTTTGTTCACCCTAAACTTATAACTCATGATGATGAAGCTAGGCAAGATGATGAAGTAAATAAAGAAGATAGTTTTGATCCAAGGGTTCAAACACCTTCTCGTGTTGAATCAATAAGTGATGAAGACAATGATGATGAAATACAAGGTGGAAATGTTCAAGGAACAAAAATAGATAAGGAAGCAACAAATGAAGAGGAGGCAGGCAATGAGCTATACAGGGATGTAAATGTCAATCTAGCAGGTCAAGAAACTGAAATGACAGATGCTCCTCAGACTAATGTTCAGACTACTCAAGTGATAAAAGACTCTCATGTGATCATTACTCCAGTCATTCCTGCATGTCAACAATAGAGCTCTTTTGTGTCATCTGGTTTTGTCTCAAACATGCTCAACCCCAATCCAGACTCAGGTATTGACTCATTATTTAATATTCATACTGAGGTAACTTCACTGGTAGATGTTCCAGTTACTACCATTGTTGAGACGTCATTTTTGGTTACAATAATTCTTCCTCTACCACCCAATCCTCTTATCACACAAGTGCAACAAACACCAGCTCCAACACCAACAAATGTTCCAAGCTCCTCACTTCAAGATCTTCCCAACTTTGGCTCTCTGTTTAGATTTGACCACAGACTTAAAGAATTAGAAGACAACTTCTAAGAATTCACGCAAATGAATCCATTTGCTACAGTTGTGTCTTCTATTCCTAGTATCGTTGATCAATACCTCAACAATCGAATGAATGATGCGGTAAAGACAGCAGTTCAACTATAGTCTGAAAGACTTAGAGAAGAAGCTCAAGCCAAAAACCAAGAATTCCTCAATTCGATCGATGCCGGTATGAAGAAAATAATCAAGGATCAAGTCAAACAACAAGTCAAAGATTAAGTCTCCAAGATCCTGCCGCGAATTGAGAAGTTAGTTAACGATCAACTGGAGTCTGAAGTTCTCATTCGTTCATCAAAAGAAGCAAACACATCCCATGTTGTAGCAGCTAACCTTTCTGAAGTGGAGCTGAAAAAGATTCTCATTGACAAAATGGAAGCTAACAAATCAATTGACAGGTCAAACATCTAAAAGAATCTTTACAAAGCATTGGTTGACGCGTATGAAGCTGACAAAAACATCCTGGATACTTATGTAGACACTGTCACTTTCAAACGACGTCGAGATGATGAGAGAAAAAGAGTTGGCAAGGAACCCGAGTCAACTAGTGCTCCAAAAGAAAAAACCAGCAAGCTATCTGGCAAGTCAAATGAAGGGTCCAAATCTAGTCCCAAGTCTGTTGGTCAGTCTACTCATGCAGAGGAGCCAATGCACACGACATAAGATGTGGAAGAACCCACACATCAAGAGTTTGAAATAGGAGTTACTGAAGATTAACCTGAGACCTCTTACTTTCCTGATTGGTTTCAGAAACCGGATAAACTTCCTTCCCGATCGTGATTGGAACGAGAAACCAGATAAACTTACTTTCCTCATGGGTCAACTCAACCTTGGTTAAGCATATTGGCTCGGAATGAAGATCCTCGTAAATCGTTTGATGGGGCTGATGGATACTCCACTTGATTTCTCAGCATTGTGATGAATAGGCTCAATGTTGATTCTCTGACCCCTGAACTACTCGCCGTCCAACATTCGAGCTCATGAAAGACACTTCATGCAAAAGTTGGTCGAAACTTGAAATATTCCTTGAAGACAGCCGACAAGCAAACAACTAAACAATTTGGACTGGTTCATCTGAAGGCCATCAATTCTCTATGATCTGCGAAAAGCCACTACTATTGATCCAATTTCTTGAGGTCGTCGAGTCATACTTTTGATTCACTTCATAAACAAACGACCTTGCCCCACCCCCCCCCCATTTGAGTATCTAAGTGGTGGTGTTTCAAGCCGAAAATATGCAACTTCAGTCACGAAGACCAAGGCAGCAGATTACGGGCACATCAAATGGATTAAAGATTTGGTTCCTAACACAATGTGGAGTCCAGTGCTGGTTGACTATGACAAGCATGCACTCTGGGGTATATCACATTGGGGGCGAAAAAGACAACAATTCTATGGATTTGCGGTTAACAGAGAATCTGCTCGCGATGTCTACTCCAAACGCAGAATCATTGCAGTCACCAAGCTAGAAATTGTCGAATGGCAGAATTACAAGCATCTGGATTGGATCACTGTTCGTAGAGATGATGACAAGCTATACAAATTCAAAGAAGGTGATCTTAAAAGGCTTCGGATTCAAGACATCAAAGATATGCTGCTTCTTCTTGTTCAAGGCAAGTTGACGAATCTTACTGTTGAAGAACGCCTAGCTTTTAATGTCTCCTTGAGAATGTTTACAAGAAGCATTGTCATTCAAAGGCGTGTGGAAGATCTTCAATTAGGTGTCAAAAGTTACCAAAAGAAGCTCAACCTCACAAAGCCGGATACGTACAGATCTGATCTTAAACGAAGAGACGCTTATTCAGCATACTCCACTCCCAGAGGATTCATTTATCAGAACAAAGACAAGAAGAACAGATTGATGCGTATTGATGAACTACATAAGTTTAGCGATGGCACACTCGATGATGTTCGGATTGCTCTTAATGCTCGTCTCAAGGGAATTCAGATGCAGTATTGCCACAACCATCTAGAGACAACATGACAAAGAAAATGCAAGAGCAATGATCCAGGCAATTGAGAAAAAGCTAAAGACAAGGAGGATTATGCGGAGTTTAGAGAAATTTGTTGGTGGGAGACCATACGAGGGTGACTTTCGGCTGCTGCAAAGGACCATATGATTTATCATATGATGTCCTCATCATAAAAGGTTAATCCTCGTGAATAATAAAAACTTGTGAATTTGTATAGATGTAGTGTAGACTTTATGGTGATATTAAGGAGTGCTCAAGTACAAAATTTTCAAGAATTTCTCAGAAAATTCAAAAAAAAATCAAGTATTATACGCGGCCCACAGTCTTATATACCCTCAAAACTTGAAAGGGAGCATTAAAATGTTCCTAATAGTGATTATGTAACATTTTGTCCCTGAACGTTTAATCAATTGATATCCAAAATATCAAGCGATTAACATTTTGGATAAGGAGAGAAAATGTGATTAAACTGAATCTTAATTGTATTGTTATGTGATCATATAAAATGGACTCAATGCACTCCAACACTTAGCATGTACTACGATTATGGTGCACATGTTAAGAGGGAGCTTTTTAGTGATGATGAAAAACTCTCAAAGTGTAAATCTTTTGATATTTATATCAAACACTTTGATTGATTTTTTAGTGATTTTGGTTTTGATTATGATGGAATACCCTAAAGACCGACCATGTACTTAAATTTATGGAGTTATAAAATTCAAAATCCCAAGATCCAACCAGAACAGGAGGGATCTACCTAGGGATATCCACTAGTTAGTGTAGAAGTCCTTAGGTATGATACAAAAGGAGTAAAAGTGAGAATCGGGAATAATGCCGACTGAGATGGAGCTAACACTAGAACAAACCCAACAAGGTGTTAGTTATGAAGTCTCGGTAAGCATTGAAGGGGTTGAAGAATGAAAAAGAAATGTAAGGATAAAGGGTGAAAAGAAAGAAGCCCTCCATACACTTAGGCAGAAACCGAGTCAATACATAATCTGTCTGAAACACTAAGGTGTTGTCTGACATTGAAGACAGTCATGGACCTAGTGACGCTATGCACAACCATCCCTAGCCACTCAAGGTCTCTCAAAAGACCCTTGTTTCATTTCTTATAGAGATTACACATATTCTATTGACTTTCTCACTCCGAGTTAGTTGATATTAAAAATGTAGCTCCACATCCGAGTTGGTTGATATTGAAAAGTTGACAGTCTGCTCCAGCCTCCGATCACTAAAAACAAAGGTGCACTATTGAGTCTAGATCCAAAAGAAATTCACTATAAAATCTCATTATGACACATTGTCAAATCATTCTGGCTATGTCACACAATGTGAATTAACAAGTTAGCAAATTAATATCCTACCGCATATCCTTGTGAAATTAATCTAGAACATCCGAGTGATTTCATTCACAATGAAGATGGAAATCCTGCTTGAGCCAACATCAAACAAGCTCATGGTAGGTGACTTGTGCGATTCTATATGAATCAAACTTGTGACAACTAGAAAGAAATGATGGTGCGATTCTAAAGAAATCAAACTGTTGATTCTATAAGAATCAAACTTGTGACAACTGGAAAGAAACGATGGTGCGATTCTATAAGAATCAAACTTGTTCTAGGAAATGAATCAACGGTTGCTAATGAATTTTTGAAATGATTAACACTCTCGGTGTGTCACAAAAACACTTTTGCAAGTGATACACCGATTGATTTTCAAATCAATTTTCTATTTTCAATCAGTGAGACTTTTTCTTGGTGGTTCACTCATACCGTGTTGTCTGCTTTGAGACGCTCTGGTAATGAGAATGGCTAGTGCAGCTGCGAAACCCTGTCAAGGAGATTCTTCAGAATTATACCTGATCACAGGCAGTATTCATACTAATCAACGAGGAACCGTGGTTATTGCAACCGTATTCGACGAAGTGACATAGACACTTTCGTCCATATCTGTTGATTATTACTAACCAAAACCTGCAGGTACTCCCGTCGATTGGCGCAGCTGATTCCCGACGAGTCACGATTCATAGCCGCATGCTTATAACCGACCGACAAACATTAAGACATCATGAAAACTCAAGTACATGTTTCAAGACTTCCGCTACTCTGATACCGAACGTCTTTCTCGAAGTGACGAATTATTAAAGTTAAAGAATTTCAAGAAAGATGCAATATTAAGGCTTTTCAAGATAACGTATCAAGAAAGGTATGAGCATGTCGGTCCAAAAGTCACAAGATTCACAAGATGGCAAAGTCACAAGTTGGCAAAACGAGATTATGCTTGGTTGATGATATCAAAGTGTTCAAGATCACAATTTTCACAAACAAGTCAAGATAAAGGAACAAGCTCGATACCAAAGTCAATGATCACTACAAGATATTCACAAGGGAAAATCAAGAAATAAAGTTTACGAGCTGAAGACTAAAGATGAAGCATAGTATGCTAGGTTTAAAGTTTTGTAAATTGGAGTGACCTCCCTTAGGGGGAGATTATTAGAAACAAGAAAAGTATCGGTCACTTCCAATATGTATTAGTCTTAGCCCGTAGTTATTCATATGTTAAGTAATGTAATCTAATATGGCCCAAGGCCTATGGAAAGCCTAACAAGGCCCATGGCCAGCCTCTAGGAAGTATAAATACCCTCTCCAAGTGTAGAGAGGGTGTTGGTTGGTTTTGTATTCTCACTTACTCAATGCATTTCTCTTTCTATATTTTCTCTTTCTAGAAAATACACTACCTTCCTTCCACTTTCTCTCACTATTTCATACTTCCTAAATATCAAAGATTACATAGATTCTACAGCCCTAATTTCTATAGATTGCCTATAGTTAGTGTGATGTTAGATTATGTGTTTCTATTAGTTTCATGTGTGTTAATATTTTGCCTAGTATCTGTGTGCATAACTACTTGTGTTAATCTGTCTTGCATTGTATTTCAGTGATATATATATTTTCTTGTGTATGAACTATATGTGATAAATCTTAGCAGAATCATGTCTTCCATCACTGCTTAACAAGCAAAACTTAATCTTGAACTTGTTCCCAAGGAGAAAAGACTGGGATTGGGAAATGCAACAGAAGACTCAATCCTGGAAAGATACAAAGAAAACCCACATTTCAAGTCGTTCTGGATGCTCTTGCTCTCACTCCATGTTACTCTGCATTTCTCATCACTGCAGATGTTCCAGAAGTTTACATGCATCAATTCTGGAATTCAGTTTACAAGCATGACACTTTCTATAGATTTAAAATGGACAAAAGGAAGAGATTCAAACTCACTCTGGAAATCTTCAGAGATATCTTTAAGATCTGCCCTAGAGTACAAGGACAAGACTTTGATGCACTTCCTACTGATGAAGAAATTGTATCTTTCTTAAGAGATCTTGGTCACACTAGGGAAATCCATTCACTCAATGATGTTGTTGTTGATCAGATAAATCAACCGTAGAGAACTTTTGTTTCTCTCATTAACAAAAGCTTATCTGGAAAGACATCTGGTCTTGACAAACTTCGTCTCTCCAGAGCACAAATCCTTTGGGGTATGTACCATCAAAAGAATGTGGACTATGTTGAACTACTTTGGGAAGACTTTATTTACCAGATTGACAACAAAGCCTATAAAAGGCAAGAGAAGATGTACTACCCTCAATTCAGCAAAGTTATCATTCACTACTTCCTTACTCAAGACAAGACACTCTCCCAGAGAAATAAGATCGGGATGCATACCTTCAGGGATGACTATTTGATTAACACTTTAAGATTTGTCTTTGCAAAAGAAGAAACTCAAATCTATGGTACTATACTTCCTGAATCTTTGACAAGTCCTGAGATAAAGGAGACCAAAGCTTACAAGACTTACGTTGGCTTTGCTACAGGAGCTACACCTCCTAAGAAGGCACAAAAGTTCAAGAAGCCAGCTTCTCCTAAACTCACTACTATTCCAGTTTTAACTGAAGAACGTACGAGAAAGTCAAAGAGACTAAAGAGACCTGCAAAGAAGTATACTAAGGCTCCAGCAAGAGGTGTTGTTATTAGAGAAACTCCTGAGATGCCACTGTCTAAGAAGAAGGAAAAGGTGGATGTTACTCAAGGCAAAGGAATTGAGTTACTCTCTCAAGTGGCTTTAAATGAAGATTCTCAATTTGAAGAAGTTCGAAGGAAGCGTATGATGGACTTTCACAAGACTAATACAAGTGGTTCTGGTGCTGTAAAGATCATACCTTCGGTTACAAGTGAAGGAACTGGTGTTAAACCAGGGGTTCCCGATGTGACTGAAGAAGAATCATCTAAAAGTAAAGCTGAATCTTGGGGAAATGATGAAGATAATAGCATCAATGAACAAGACTCAAGTAGTGAAGATAGTGATCAAAAGAATGACGGTGATGATAACAAAACCCAATCAGACAATGAAAATGAGTTGGATTTCAAACATGAAATTAATGAGAATGAATCGGGTTCCAAATATGATCAAGACGAAAATGTAGAAGATGAAGATGATGAAGAAGAATTGAAGGACGAACTAGTCAAAATCCCGTCTAATGATTTTGATGATGAAGATGAAACAAAGATTACTGATAAAGCAAAATGTAATGAAGATGAAGAGATATATTACACTACCAGTCAGCTATACGATGATGTGGATATACGGCTGAATAAGCCAGTTGATCTCGATAAAGGGTTTGTTCAAGAGGAGGGTTTCGATGCTGCAATGACTAATGTTCAATAAGGGAATGAAAATCCAAAGATCTTACAAGTCATAGAAGATGCTTATGTAACACTTTTGACTATTCCACAGAAGATTGTAGTCCCAGTTACCAGCTCTTCTCATTCATCTGACTTGGCGGCTAAATTCTTAAACTTCTCAGATATTCCCCATACATATGCTGAAATTGTTTCTCTAATGGATGTTCACGTCCATCATGAAGTACCAAGCCAGCAAACACCCACACTCCTTACAGTACCAGTCTCGGTTATCTCTGATTCTTCACTAGTATTCTCCACCGTCATCCCATAATCTTTACCATCCTTCACTCATCCACCACAACAATTAACACCAACACCACCACCAATAACTGAAGCTACAAATCCTCTATCTACACTTTACACAAATCATGCCAAGGACAGACATGATTAGTATTATAGCTACAATCAACCAAGCAAACAACATAGAACCGACCGACAAACCATCTGCATTGCTGCTACCAACTGGCTCTTCTATATAACACTTGGCTCAGAACTGACCCAGTGTGAACTTTCGCAAAAGGAGTTAATTGCTGGATGTTCCTAAAACCGCAGCAACCCTTGACATTCAGGCCTAGACAATTTAATCACAAAGGCCTAATTGTATGATTATTTCTCCTAATAATTAACGGGGTGTATCTTTTAGTATAAATAAATACCTTAAATTATTTTATAATTATGTTTTTTTTATATAGAAGGGTTAAGTCCATTAAATAGAAACATACTTTCTACCATTTACAGTTCTAGTAAACACACTTGTTTTATTACTAATATAGACAGTATCTCTTGTTGTTTTGGAACAAGTTTACTAATATTACCGGAATGATTTCCACGTCATTAAAAAAGGACACGTAATATTTTTTAATATTTTTTTTTCACACCTGGATATTCATTTGTTACCGTTGGTGCAGATTCATCTGTTTGACCCGACCCGTTAAGGCATTATTTAACATACTTTCCATCCCCAAATCAAAACATATCTCAATCCCCAAATCAAAAACATAATCAAATCAAAACCTTAATAAAATCAAAACCATAATCAAATTAAAACCCTAATCAAATCAAAACCCTATTCGAGTGTCTCTTTCTTTCTTGCTGAAGACACATGTAGATGCGGTCTTCCACTAAGGTGTTACTTCATGGGGGACCCCAACAATCCATCTAGGAAGATTTGTTGTATGCGATAATCGTTCTAAACCCGTAAGAAGAAGTGTGGCTATTTGGGAATGATTGATCTGAGATTGTTCATAATTGGTACGGATGATGACATCAAATAACGTCTATTTTTTATAAGCATTATTTATCCCCTGTTATTTTAACCTATTTTATATAATTTTGCAAAGATTTGTTACTTAATCGTTTATATTACGATTTGCAGTAATTATCGAGTCTTTGGCAAATAATGTGAGATAAAGACGTGTTATTGAAGCCTAAAGGAAGAGTTGAGAGAGTCGGATTCTGACATCACGTACGCGTATTCATTCTAGAAGCCATACGCCCGTATCTAAAGATATGAAGAACTCAAGACTATTGCCTGATGATCGGTTGAGATTACATAAATATATATATAATATATATTTAACAATATAATATATATAAGAAGTGTAAAACCAGCCGAGTCAATTGATACGAGGAAGTAGTATAGAGTTTTCTCGGGTCGTCAATCCCCAACGAGGCTGGAATGGTAAAACGATACGAATGAATTGAAGATATGAATGAGAAAGCAAATTGATTTTGATTTTTAACTAGATAACCTAAAATTAATTAAGAAAACTAAAATTTATTCTACGGGAAACACGTATGGCAAATGGGAAATTAAATATACAACGGGGAACCAAACTAGTTACACGGATACATCCTACATAGGGAGCATAAATAATGGCAAATGAAATCCTAGAACTCTACGGGGACATAGTCTAGGCTAAAAATGCTGTACTAAAAATAATTAAATCTAATAGCTAATTAAAATGCAATTATGACTACCGGAATTAATCGCAAGTTAACACTAAAAATTAAACCAACTACCAGTCCTAAAATAATTTTAAAATTTAATAAATTAAAATCTTCTAATTCAAAGAAAATGTAAAAAATTTCAAAATCGGAGTTGAAAAACGAACACCCCACCCGTTTGCCCCATCGGTAAAGAAACGAAAAATGCGGGCTCGTAAAGGGCCGGATCTGAATTTTAGCAAAAAATTTACCCTACATAAGTTTTTATAATTTTCTACAAACTTAGTTGATTAAAGAAATTTTCTAAAAAGGAAAAAATATTTTTTTTGTAATTTTTGTAATATTTTATGAATGTTCTAAGATAAAAAACGATTTAAAAACTAATTAAATATAAAAAGACAGGAAAATATAACTACAAAAAACTGAAAAAATCACATTACATAAGAAAAGTTGAGAAATCTAAAAATATGAAAAAGCCCTAAAAGTTAACTGTTTTAATTAAGAGTATTAAAGCTAATTAAAATTAACCCTTAATTACTTAATTAAAATTAAATAAACTAACCACTGTAACTAAGGGACTAACAGTGAACAAGGACAAAGGACAAACGCGGGTAACAGGCTAACTAACCACAAGGGACTGTCTATGCTAACTATAAAAGAAGAAATTACAAAAATGGTCCCTGAAGTGGACCCCGATATGCAAAGAAAGTCCTAAGTGCTTAAAATCAAAAAGCTATAAAATAAAAGTTGTTCAGGGGCTTGAGCTTATCATTTTTTATAAAAGGGGTATAAGCTGAAATGGGCTGAATAAGCTTGGGAAAAGGGCTTTGGTATGACAGAAACTCAAATAAGTTAAACAGCTTATGTGCTTTTTCCTGGAGCTTAAGAGCTCAAAATTAAGCTACAACTGAGGGAAATAAGCTAAACCAACCTAAGGGTATCCAAATATAAGCTAGTCACTAGATTAAGCCCTATAATAAAGCTAAAAAATTACTTAGCTAGTTGACAGTTTTAAATATTAACAGACAAAGGATGCATTTAGCCTAAATATTAAGCTAAGTTTAGAAAAGGTAATTAGCTAAGCTACTTTGGGGCTTAAAAGGGATTAATAAGCTACAATAAAAGCTACAAGGTACTAGGTCCTAGTGCAAAATAAATCTAGTAAAGGTGCATGAGTGTGGGTGCTCAGCACCAGGGTAAGTGCCAAACAGAAATAAGGGGCTTATTTGTTAGCCAAAAAAGCTCCAAAAGGGCTTAAATTTTGAAAACAAACCTCAAACAGATCTTAGAGTAGACTGAAATGAGCTTATGCTCACAAAAATTCGCTTTACGAACAATGAAAAGTGCTGTTTTTTTAGCTTGAAAGTAAGGGTTTTCAAAATAATGCGTAAAGCCAACATTTTTGACTATTTGTCAAAGTAATCAACGGTACAGACAAGGCTTGGTAAGTGGTAAGAAGCAACTCAAATAAGCACAAACAAGTGTGCTTTAGCTGTCTAAGCTGCCTAAGTGGTTGCTCCTTTTTCTTGGTAAAATTTTTGACCGGAAATAAAAAGGTCTACAAACTTGATTTTTTTAACTAAAACTTGTAATTTCATTTGTCCTAATAACAAGCCCCCCAACTCAGCAAAGGTGGCTGAGTGGCTGTGATTCCATAACACACCAAAACGACCATTTTGGGCTTTTACCAAACACCCCCTTAAATAAGTCAAAAGTTTTTTTTTTTTTACTTGATTTCACTTAAAACAATTAAGATAGATTGGTGTTAATGACAGTATAGTTAAAAGAAACAAGTAACTACAATTTTCTTCAGGATTACCAAAGAATTTAAAAGACGAAATATTGAAAATCATAAGATACTTAACATCAACTTCAAAACTTGAATTAAACTTTTAAAAATAGTAACATTACACTTCAAAAGAAAGCTGGAAATCGAAATTTAACATGTTGATTAAAATTAAGTAAAAATAAGCTAAGAAAACTAGTATATCTTCGGCTTGTGTTCTTTCTTGCTTTTATTAGCAGTCTAAGGCTTCAAAGCTTTGTTCTTTGTGTTTTCTTGTCGTGTGTTGAAAGCTCAGCATCAAATCTAGCACTAGGGATCCTTTTTTGTGTTACTTTTCAAGCATCTCCACCACTTGATGGCGCTTCGGGTTGGGGAAGATTGAACTGGCATCTTTTTGGTTAGAGGGTGGTGAATGGGTTTAACGGGTAAAGGATTAGTTTGGGTAAAGGGTTGGGTGGTATCATGTGATGTTGAGGAGTTCTAGGGAGATGGCGGGAAAAGGGTTGAGGGGTGAGCGGTTATTGGTGGCAGGTTTTTAAAAGTTTCAAATGCACAAAAAGAACCCCCCATGTTTCATCTCTTTGCCATTCTTTTCTTTCTTTTCTTTGTTAGTTATAAGTAAGTTTCGAAAATGGCACAAATGGCCCATGTGGTTTATTGAAACAAAGATATAAAAGGATTCATGACTTGGCAGTTTCAGCCCTTGTGTTTTATAAAGAGATAAAAGGTTTTGTAAAATTACAAATTCAGTCCCTTCTATTTTTAAAACACTTTTTCTTTTACAAACATTTTTAAACTTGACAATTTAATCCCTTCGGTTTATACAACGTTTGTTTTTGGGCCAGAGATTGGCTTGGGTTTGTGTATAGGGCCCAATTGGGTTATTTGGGCCCCAATAAGGTTTAGGGCATTTGTTTTTGGGCTGTTTAAGGCCATAAGGTTTAGGTGGGTTTTGTGTGTCAAGGGGCTGAGATTGGCTTGTTCAAGGGCTTGGGATGGGCCTTCAAAGTCTTTATAGTCTCTGTCAATGCACACAATGGGCATTTGTTATTGAAGAGGGGCCCATTTGGTCTTCCACAGTATTATTAATATCTATTGGGCTTTCGGCCCATCAGATGGGTTGAGATTGCAACCAATAGTATTCTTCAATTACGGCTCCGGTTTTGACTGTTAATTTTGTTGAGTTGACTTTGACTTTGACTTTTCTGGTCTTTGGCTTTGCTTTGGCTTTGTCCTTTACAGCTTTTCCATTCCGTGTCTGGTTTTGTCATTTTGGCTTTGTTTTTCGTCCTTTTCTTGGTTATCCGTTCCTGCACAATACATTTAGCAAAACCATGGTCTCTTAGGCATTTTAAGTCCGTTTTTGGTTATTTTAGCTCGTTTTTAAAGGTAAAAGGTATGTGTATTTAAGCACATACCAACAAATCCCCATACTAAGGTATCGTGTCCTCAGCATGCTATGCAGTAAGCATTTACGGCAAACTAAGGATCTTAATCTCCTCGGACTAATTAACTTTGAAACTTAGCAAAGTGTTCGTCAGGGAACCTAAAGAAATCAACAGCTTCGACACGTCCGATTAAACACCTTTCATTTTATATGTACCTTGACTACTTAATTAAAAAATATTTTTTTTTGGACTTTTTGAATAGTTGTCTTCTTATTTAACTACAATGGGATCATAGAGTGAGAAACGTCCATAGAATGATCTACGGGAGGTCCTGACGGAAAATTTCATCGTCCCCGATTTTTCACTAGTCTTAAGCCAAGCAATTAAACGAGATCATTGTCGAAATATGTGTAAAGCCCTCATACTTATGACTTGTGAACTTTGGAACTCCCGACATGGCTAAATGATTACGTGATGTGTGCTTGATTTAACTCAACCATAGCTCCAACTTATTTCACAGTCAACAAATTGAATCGTGACGTCAAAGCAACCAATATAATAAGACTTTCCGCAACTTGATTTTATCGAACTTCAAAAATTTTTTTATTTTTTATTTTTTTTTTTTTTTTTTTTTTTTTTTTTTTTTTTTTGTTTTTTTTTAAAGCTAGCGAAATCGTTGGCTTAGTTTGAAACACCTACCTAGGCCTCGACCCTAGTAGGATATCACAACCAACGTCCGGTGTTCTTAGTTGAAAACACCGTTGTAGCGTGTGGGACATCACATCCACACCATCTTCCTATTATGGCTAAGGTTTAGTGTCTTAGTTTGACCCTACCTAGACCTTTCTTCCAAGTGAGATTCTCCGACACACCAAGTCTAGAAGCAAAGGCTGTTTGTTTGAACCCCCACATGTGGTTAGCGAGGTGGGAATATCACGACACAATCTATTACTTGCTCCATATAATCAAACTGTATGCTTTAGTGGCATAACATTTTTCAAACACTTTTGCTTTTAAAGATCAAGTCACAAATTTGAAGCTTTTTTGAAACATCGATTTAACTTAGCTGAATTAAATCGAACACGTTGATTAGTTATGATTAGAAGCTTATGGGAGAAAACAGAACACCAAGTTATCTATGAGTTTTTAGAGAAACTTGATGACACACAAACTTATATTTTTATCTCTATCATTTCTCGTTTTAACTTAAGACTTCAAAGCAATAGAATTCGTGAAAGCTTTGCTAAAAGAACTAGCTAGGGCTCAACACGCCTGATCGAGTCAAAAATTTATTCTTACTCTACCCAAAAAAAAGACAAAAACACTTATTTTATTTTTGAAAATTTTTAAATTTTTTCATTTTTTTTTTTTTTTGGTATTTTTGCAAAAATTTGGTGGTAAAAACGGGATTACGTGATAACAACGACTGCAGGCAAAAATCAAATCGAAGATTCCCCCCATACTAGAACTAAACATCGTCCTCGATGTTTTAAAGGGGTACCTACGTAAATCTAAGGCCGTTTATTAAGTGTGCCAAAGATAACGTTAGAGATCAGATTTGGATGAATTCCAAATTGAAGCTGAGGATGTGAAGTCGAGTTAAAATGACAGATCGAGAGCCTTCACAATCGGGATATGGACATAAAAGCAACAGAATCTGGGACAAAATCACGGGTATGGAAATGAAAGCCTTCTCACAACACAAACACTTATTATTATATACGGTATAAGATGGGGTGCCTCCCACGAAGCGCTGTTTAGGGTCACGACGCTTGGACCGTCCCCGAATTTATTGGTCCTGGGGATACGTTTGAGATCCGGACAACTCGGTTGGTATGTCTCCCAAAGTAATGTTTGATACGATGACCATTCACTTTAAAGTTGGGCCGGAGTTTTGAGATCACTCGACGGGTGCATAAGGAAAAACTTGGACAAACCGGTGAATGGTCCGACAAGGGATTTTAATTTGCCTGAGAAATCTTCAGTCTAGAAATTGAAGAGGAGGCACGGATCACAACGTTAGAATACGCGGTTTGATCTTAGATCGTGTTATCTCTTGGGTTTTCTCTTTATAGATAGAGAGTTTTGTAGGCTTGATCCCGAGTCATTTAATTGCATTAGTTGAACTTTCCTGTGATCCGCTGTTTGGATATCAAAATTGGTTAGCTGAGAGCCCAGTAGGCTTTGTGCTCTAGCCGATCGGTAGATGAAATGCTTCGTACACAAGCTTATATTGGAGTACAACCCGATGGGTGTTTGTAAGCTGTGCGGAAGGCCCATAAAGCATCATCTAGTTTATCCGAAGGAGCAGAATTTTTCACGGTTCTTTTCAGAAATCGCTTTAAACACGATTTGACCACCTCAACTTGCCATTGTTGTGGGTGATAAGCGGGTGGAGAGAGGTGGTTACTCCATACTTTAGCATTGACTTTTGTAAATTGTCATTGGCAGAAGTGAGTTCCGCGATCAGCTTATGATAGCTCGGGGGTGCACCAAATCGAGAGAAGAGAGTTTTCAAAACTTTACAGACAACTCGGGCATCATTGGTGGGGAGCGATTTTTGCTTTCACCCATTTTGACAATAATCAAACAAGCCACGAGGTATGTACTTGTTTCCTTCTGGAAGCGGAAACGGCCATAAAATCAAGCCCCCAGATGTCAAAGATTCGCAAACTTGATTGGTGTTTGTGGCTCTCATCCGTTGGTATTTTTCCTTGACGTTACAAATGGTCACAACGGGTGACAAAGTCATGGGCATCCTTGTAGTGGTGGGCCAATAGAATTGAATCGAAGTTTTTCTTGTGTGTAATTGGCACATAGTGTCCCCCAGTGGTCCCAACTGTGACAGTTTGAGGACTGTCTAAAGCTTCTTGGCCAGAAACACAACGTTTATCACCTGATCAGCACAGATCGTTAACAGGAAAGGATCATCCCAGAACAAGGTTTGACATCCTTGAAGATTTATTTTTTTGTTGTGATGTCCTTCCTTAATCACGATTTCCCGCATGGTAATTTGCGAAGTCTGCAAACCCTGGGGTACTTTGATCTTGAAGCGCAGCAATCGAACACGAGTTTCGAGCGAAATGCTTCATTGATTCTTTGTCTCGAGTTTGTCTTGATGCGGATTTTCGCAGACTCTAACGTCATCACGGGTATGTTTCTCCTCAACAACCGTTATGCTATAATTTTGTTTGATACTGGTACGGATATGAGCTTTGTATCTAATACTTTTAGTGCCTTAATTAACATTACCCCCACTACATTAGAAAATCATTATGACATAGAATTAGCCGATGGGAAAATCATAGGAGTTAATACCATAATTCGAGGTTATACTCTAAACTTCATGAATCATCCTTTCAACATCAACTTGATGCCGATCCCACTCGGTTGTTTTGACGTCATCATTGGGATGGACTGGTTAACAAAGTATCATGGAGTGATCATCTGTGATGAGAAGATTGTACGTGTTCCGTTCGGAAGGGAGATGTTAATTTTTCAAGGCAATGGAAACAACCAAAGGGAAGAATCCTGACTAAATATCATTTCGTGCACTAAACCACAAGAGTATTTGTCAAAGGGATGTGATGTCTTTTTGGCACACATTACCACGAAGGAAGACAAAGAAAAGTCGGAGGAGAAGCGTCTTGAGGACGTGCCAATTGTCAGAGACTTTTCTGAAGTTTTTCCTGAAGACTTGTCGGTATTCCACCAGCTCGACAAGTAGAGTTCCAAATTGATTTGGTACCAGGTGCTGCACCTATAGCACGGGCGCCTTATCGGTTGGCACCATCCGAAATGAAGGAATTGGCAGAAGAACTTCAAGAACTATCTGACAAAGGATTTATAAGGCCTAGCTCTTCACTTTGAGGAGCTCCGGTCTTGTTCGTCAAGAAGAAAGACGGATCGTTTTGCATGTGCATCGATTATCGTGAACTTACCGATTAATGTATCCGAAATGAAACTGAATTCCTATTTATTTCGTTTATCGGTTGTGAAACGAAATGAAATAAATTAATTTTAATCATAGACGTTGTAAAATTCCTTCATTTCAGATGACATGGTGTGCCAATTCCTTCATTTCGTTGGAGAAATAAATTGAATACGCCGTATTGAAACTGAATTCCCAGCTATAGTCTTTAACGACACGTTAACATCTGAAGCAGCACTCTCGTGTGAGCCTACGGTAAGTTCTCTTAACAACGATGAAATTAACTTTAGAATATCGTTTGACGAATCCGACGATGAAGATTGCACGGTAATTTTTGACAAAAATTCATTTTCTTACAAAATAATTTCTGTCAACGATTTAAAAACGGCTTCAAAAAATGATAATGATAAAGTCAATATGCCTTTGCTTCCATCACCCAAGCCTACGATCAGTTATTTTGATGATTTATATAACACCCCGTGTTTTCAGGTCTCATTACGATTTCAATAACTCTATTTTCTTTCTAATTATAACATTTTTATGTGTTTACCCTTATTTTAAATCGATTAGTTAAACCTTAATAAGTACTCCCCCGTCCCAAAATAATAGTCCAGTTTGACTTTTCAGAGTCAAATTGGTTTAACTTTGACTTTAAATATCTTTTTTTGTGTAATATAATAATTGATAAAAATTAGATTAATGAAAAATATACTTACAACCCAGTTCATTCATATATTTTGCATCAAGTATTATATAGCATACACAAAAATAAGCACGGTCAAAGTTGAACCACTTTGACTCTGAAAAGTCAAATTGGACTATTTTTTTGGGACGGAGGTTGTAAAATTTAACCTAAGACTTCTTATTAACGCGAATAATAATACGTGAGCTAAAAAACTCTAGTAACATTTTTCCTTATGACTTAGCTAACCATAAGCATATATACATGTTATCATTTCACCACTTAGTATTAATTCTAATAAGTAAATTTGGACTAGACTTTTATTTCTTTCTTGATTTTCAAATGATGCAAACAATGGAAGTCCTTAATCAATAAACATAGTACAAGAAACTAATTTAACTTTCTAAAATATAGTCAAAAATTTCGTGTATACTCCCTCTCCAAATTTCATCAAAGCTGTGAATGTTAAATTAGATAATGATACACAAAATCCTATCCCTAATTTAACTCTTTACCCAACGAATAAAGCCCATTATCCCTTTTCTCAAAAACCTACACCCACTCGTGATATATACCCTGCTATCCTCTTGGTTTTGCTTACACGCATAACACAGTAACCATCTTTTATATACTGTACATTGACCGAGTGAAGCCCCAAAAATCCTTTACCCCATTTGGATTTACATTAGAACGTGACTCCTATTGGAAACACTATGCCTGCATCCTTTGTGGGTATAAGGAGACTTGCAAACACAGAGAACACAACACAACTTCCATATTCATCATACCCTCTCCTCATCTTTGGGTTTCCTTATCCTCCTACTTCTGATTTTGACATACGCACACACAATCCTTACACCTTCGTTATCTCCATAAACCCTAGAAACCCTAATATCTCCAACGAAACCCTAACTAGTTTCGTTAGTGTTTCGTTCCCTTGTTAGTCATCCTCATTAAGGCATCAAGAAGGGGTGGGTTCGTGACCATAAGAGTGCAAACGGTAGTGAAAAAAAAATCATTAGTTTGGGTATTCGGTTTTGCATACGTGAATGATAAAGGGGTCGAGTATTCATCATCGTCGTTAAGTCTAGTCTCCTACATGTTCGTCCTTGAGCTTTGTGAGCAATCCTTCTTTGTTAATTATCTTTTATATATACAATTCATATGTCATAGTTGTGTGCTTGAAATTATTTAAAAACAAAACGGTTTTGGTTACTTTATGATATACCACTCGAATAGTAGTGAAAACTTTTATAAAACTTGTAAAGTGACTAATAAGTTATGAGCCATGTTTATGCTAGGGTATTAAGTGTAGAACTCAGCCCATTAGTAGCTTAGACGTGTTGGTGAAATAAGAAAAGAAATCGCATTGAATTTTTGGTATAAAACGCAGCCCACACCCATAATTTTATGTACATTATTCGGCCTCTAGACATGGAGCATATAAAACTAACTTTGTTTATTTCGAAAATAGGACATGTAACAAGTATTTTGCCCCTGGAATCACTGATTTTCGTCAAGTAAATAGGAAGTTATGAGGTGTCAAAGTTAGACGTGCAAAACTGCCACTTTGCCCCTTTTTGTAAAACAGCCAGCGAGCAATTTTCTTTGAATTATTGTTTCGAATTTACTAAAAGAAATAACGAACTAAATAATGATAAACAAATCCTGAAGTATCAACTTTAAGTTAGAACAAAAATCACCCTTTTTCGTTGAACAACCTGCTCACAAAACGCGTGTGCATTTGGCTGTTCGTCACAGGTGTCGACAATCTATCGAACACCTGGTGTGCAACAAGTCAGGTATGCCCACGAGCTACACCCATCTTTCGACCCTTTTTTAACCCAGTTAACAACCCCGACACATAAAAGTTATAAAAGATGAATTGTAGCCAGTAGGTCCTAATCTATTAAGGTATTTTTGTTTCGTCCTAACGTTGAGTAACGAGGTCGCAATCTGAGCCCAAAACTCTGACCACGTAAACAATACATGCTGAAATAACCCTTTATTTTTCTAAGTGTAAAACCTGTCCCAGTGACACGCGTATGTTTAGCCTTATTTTTAACCCGTTAAACGACCTTTTTGGACACGACTTATTTAACGAAAGTTGTAGATGACATGGTCAAGTTTTTAAATATGTTTTTATTTATCATTACCGTTAACTAACGAATTCGTAATTACATTGTAAAACTCCAAGTCGTCAAATATTAAAACTTGATAATATTTACACTTAACTCAATTAGTAAACGTCATTGTTTCGTCTAATTGTTTGACACACTTAGAGACTAAACCAAAGGCTGATCTAAACTAATATTTTAGAGTTTAAATGACCTAGTTTCCAAAAAGTCCGAAGTCGTAAATTTTACATTTATATTTTGACCGCGTTGACCCAATAAAGTTGACTATTTTAAGACGAGAAATTGTTTTCAAACATCATTATTTCAAAAAGAGTTCAAGCACACACTAGGGACGAGATTGCAAGTATTTAGTTTATTATTTTTCCGTTTAGTAAATATGTATTATTTTTCCATAGGTTGCGGATACAGTCTTTTGCATCGTTTTTCATGCCACTACCTTGCTATTCCGTTATCATTACTTGATGTGAGTTTATAGTCCCCACTTTTATACTTTTTCAATCATCTATCAAATCTCGGGGATGAGATCATGTTTGTTTTACAAAATTGATGCAAATACATTTTAAATTCAAATATTACGAGTTTGCCTAAGTAGCTATAACCCACTATGACCATCATCATGAACTGTCAATTACATAGATGAAATTGTTAATTTCATTATGTGAGCGCGAATGTTATGAATAGATCTATTTAGGATTAACATCCCCGTTCAGGCAAGTAGCACTTGCTAGTTTACCGGTTGGCCGGAAACAACGAATGTATACCATTTAGAATCATAGATGTTACGGGTTGAACATCTACATTGGGTACCATCATTCATATGTATTTGATATACATACATTGTTTAGCTTCAGTGTCATGAGTTTAGTGTATTTCGTAATACATTTTTGTGATATTGTATTCGTTACTTTATTACAGGGAAATCTTTCCATCCGCTTCATTAAATTTATAAACCTATAAATTCACCAACATTACTGTTGACAGTTTAAACATGTTTTCTCAGGTCAATAAGGTGCAAGTAAAGGATACATTGGGTGGTCGTCTTTTGAATTCATATTATTATAAAGATTTACGTGCATTACATTTTGGGATATTGTTATGTTGTAAAATCTTTACATTATCAAGTTAAACAAGTTAAGCCTATGAGCTTTGTAACGAACCATTTATGAAATCCAATGTATCAGTTTTTAAACGACTCTTTTAGAGGTCGTTCTCATAACTTGTGCTATTGATCTATGAAGTAATACCCTCGGAACATCATATTCCGTTGTGGCCCATTTTGGGTGTTACAATTTAGGCTTCTTTAAAGATTTTGAGAAAGAAGAAATTTCCAACATGTTACATCATGCTCACAACGGTCTAAATCAGATTTATTAACTGAACCGATTTTAAACCCTCAACATATCGATGAATTTAATTTGAAAGATGAAACATCATTGTCTGAATGTGATTAAGAGGAACAAAATGTTTTAAACTTTAATGATATATTCCCTTTCAACGTAGCTTATCCCAATGATTTAAAATCAGATAAGGACAATGATGATGATAAAATCAATATTGAACACATGAAGATTGTACGGTAATTTTTAACAAAAATTCATTTTCTTACAAAATAATTTCTGTCAACGATTTAAAAACGGATTTGGAAAATGATAATGATAAAGTCAATATGCCTTCGCTTCCATCACCCAAGCCTTCGGTCATTTGTTTTGATGATTTAGATTTCTTTAAATATTTTGAGAATGAATTTCCAGCCATTGTTTACAATAATGCTCAAACGTCTAAATCGGATTTATTAACTGAACCGATTTTAAACCCTTAACATATCGATGAATTTAATTTGAATGATGAAACATCATTGGTTAAATATGATGAAGAGGAACAAAACGTTATATGCTTTAATGATTTATTTCCTTTTAACATAATTTATCCCGGTTAATTAAAAACGGATACGGACAATGATAATGATAAAGTCGATATTGAACACTCTTCGGGGGATTTATCTGTCAAACCTTTACCTGATGTAATAAATACCAATGATGGTGCCTATGCACATGGGTCAAATAAGCTTTTGGAAACAAGTCATGATACATCTAATAAACTTTTCAAAACTGAAACTTTTATACATGGATTAAATTTTAATATAATGACTTGGAATCATCTTAACAAAGGGATGCCATTCATTTTCATAATCAAGAATTTGTATGTGCCGTTTGGCATCCCGTTCGACCCCAAATTTTTATATAAGGATGGGATTAAATTAGGGCATGTCTAACTTAAAGACTTTTCTGTAAACAAAAGTGCTTGTCGGGAGATAACTCGGAATGTATTTTTAATTTTTATCGAGTCTGTCTTTCTAGATTTCCTATACGGCGTATCCAAACCCCATGGATATGGCATATTGACTATCCGGACGTTATCCGGTCTTTATTTTCAGCACAGTCAATACGACGTATTCATTAAATGAATACAACGTATACAAGTATAAATACATCGTATCTTGGGGAATGGATATGGCGTATCGACTTCTTGTATAGTTTTAGGTATTTATTTTGAGTCTAACCAAATGAATATACGGAGATAGAATTACATTTGGTTTCTGAGAATTTACACAGGACCTCGTGAAAGAAATATCAACGAATATTGGTGGAGAATTTACAAATCTGGAGATCTTAAAGTGTTGGAGTCTTGAAACTTCAAGGCGGCTGTTCAACACAATCTTGCTCAATAACTCAACATGGAGAATCTACCGAGCAAATATCAGTGGAGTTTCTCATTCTAATTCTTTTTAATTCCCGTATTTAATGTTTTATATATACAACAAGGACGTTGTATAATTCAAGTGGGGGGATGAAATTAGAATGTTTACTTGTCCTATTTTTCACATTAAAATGCTTAAATTATGCTCAAATTTAAAAAATTTCAAGCATACTTTTGTGAAATTACATGTTACATAACCCGCACACAATAACCCTTGTTAGATATTGTGAGGATTTAGCCTTTCTGTTTCCAAATGTTTACTCAAATTCCATAAAATATGAGTGTGCCGGTGATGTTGTAGACTTTAGAACTTGGCTTGGTATATGACTCGAGACCGCAATGATAAGTACTATGGATTTAGATGGAGTAACTTGTTTAAATTGGTAATTATTAGGATTACACCAAAATTGCCTTTACATGTTGCTTATTAACTAACTACACTAGTTAGTTAACCTCCCGTTTAAACCCTTTTCCACTCTCATCTTTAGAGTAAAGATCCACTAGAACAACCCGTAGAGCCAATCCTTTAGGAATTTACACCAACTATTTGTTTCGTTACACCCTTACACCTTAACCTACCCTGTTAGATTAAGTTTAATTTACAGTTGCTAGTTGCTTAAAGTGTAAAGTTTGTATTTCCCGAGTCTTGTGTCATTTTCTATCTTTGGTGCGGTTGGAAATTTGCACATTGCAAATAGGAATGTATATTAGTAGTCAAAGCTCATGTGATTTTACTACCGTCATAATTATTGGTGAAACCGAAGAACGAAGAAATTACCGAAGGAATTATCCGGAATTATTATGATGGTGAAGATGGTGAAACTACACCGAGATTTGAAGTATTAAAAAAAGAGAGAGAAAGAAAGTTTGAAGATAATCGTTTCGCAAAAAGCATTACCGAAGGAATTATACGAAGGATCGATTATTCGTTGATACGTCTAAAAATCAACGATGTAGAGTATTGTACAAAGTGGAAGATATCGCCACTTGCCTTGTAAAGTATGTAAAGTTTTGGGATGATTGGGAAGTTGATCGTTACGGGAACGCCAACTTAGGTTGTTGTTTTTGATCTATGATCAAGATGTTGTAAATAGTTGTGTCTTTATCATGTAACGGTCAGGAAATAAGTGTCTAGCAACTTGTACTTTAGGCTTAATCTATTTGTTTCTTGATTTTTATTTAACAACAATTTGCTTCCCTCTCACCTAATGATTAACCATGGGTTTTACGCGAATGAGGATGTGATCGAGCGTGCATGTCTATTCTGTCGTTACATACATGTATGCATGTCATAGCTGCCTTGTTGGTTTATTACTATTGGTGAAAGTTAGAAGTTCCTACCCTATATCATTCTTCATCCTAACCGTTAGTTAAATTCAAATGGGGATGTGATCGAACACACATGTCTATCCTAACATTCTGGGTGTGTATGTGTGCTTCAGCTGCCTTGTTAGAGTGGTACTTCTGGTGAAAGATTGTAGAATGATCAACCGTACACCTTTCCATACAAAAAACCCATATTTACCTTTATAAACTTGTTACTCCTTGGCTTTAGTGGTGGAGATGTGTATCCTTGCCAAGCTTATGATAGAATACTCTTTACGACCGAACAATTGAGCTAATTAGTTACATGTTACCACATAGATTAGTTGAGTGATTTGAGGGTTTTCATCTTCTTATTTCGTGAGGTGTTTGGTTGTGTACTTGTAATAGATCAAATAAGTGCTTTAACGGAAAATATCCTTAAGGGATACATTTTTATAAACTTCTAAAGGCTACTTGAGGACAAGTAGGATTCAAGTGGGGGGATATTTGATGACATCAAATAACGTCTATTTTATAGCATCATTTATCCCACGATATTAACCCATTTTGTATAGTTATTGCAAAGAATTGTTACTTAATCGTTTATATTTGAGAATTGCAGTAATTATCGAGTATTTGGCAAAAGATGAAGAAAAGGACGTGTTTTGAAGCATAAACGAAGAGTCTAAGAAAGTCGACTGATTCTGACATCGATACGCCGTCTCATTCTAGACAAATACGCCGTATCTAAAGACTTTGAAGAACTCAAGACCATTGCCTGACTTTGAAGAATACGCCATTGATACGCCGTATATGATACTTTGGTCAAAAATCAAGAAAAACACATTTTCAGCCAATACTCCGTATCCTAAAACCTCAATACTTCGTATTGGTCAATACTCCATATCCAAGAAAACGGATATGGCGTATTGGTCAATACGCCGTATCCAAAAATCGGATATGGCGTATCCAAATTCTTGCGCAATAATTTTGGAATATTTTATTCTTAGAGCCCACGCCAAGTCATCCAATACGCCGTATTGAGCTTCTTAATATGCCGTATCAAACCGACTACCAGACCCTATATATATAGACGACCCTAAACTCAATTTTGAGTATGCAAGTGAATCCCTAAACCACCAAGTCAACCAAGAGACGATCAGAAGAGCATAGAAGGTCAGAAAAGAGCCTAATGATCATAGGAGTAATCTTCGCGTAACCGAATACGCGTTTGATTGAGGTTTCTTTACTTTAATTGTTCATATATCAAACCATGTGTATTTTTACAATGATTATGGGCTGATACCTTTAGGTATCAGCCATGTTTATGAAGATCTAATGTTTGGTTTGTTTATCTCGATTGCTTAATTCATCGTTGATTGTTGTTTATGTTTATCAATTTATATTCGTTTATGTGCTTAAGTATGCGACCTATCATTCAACTGGGTCTAGTCCTACATATTTAATGCGCTACAACTTTGGTGTTGTTAGGGCGTAGGCTAAGAGTCCAGGATAGCTCTCCATATTACAATTTATATATCTAGAATCATAGGATCACAAATATTAACCTATCTTTGCCTTTAGATTAGTGAGCTTAGTTGAGCCATAAGGTGACCTTGGTATCAACGAGTACGTTCTTATTCCATTGGTAAGGACTCGGACAGTGGACTACTAGTATATAAAGAGCCGTTAAGCAGTAAGTGGGTAAAGTCTCGATGAGCTAGGGTTTAGTAAGAGCACCATTACTTAGATCCTAAGATAGATTATAATCAACATAAGGATGCTTTATGCGGATGCGTCTAATTGTGACAGAATTAGTGTGTCTAGGTCTTAGGAAGAAGTACCGCCTAAGTCTAGGAATGATATGCCCTTCGCGATAAGATAATCATTGCACTATTAAACAAACCTACATTTTATCGGATTATTCATGGTTGATACATTTTCCTTACATTAGTTCTTGATCGCTTCTCTATCGTTTGTTTGTCTTCTTGTGTGTGTTACTTGTCATCAAAACCTTAGGTTAGATACATAAAACCGTGCCAGTCTCTCAGACCGAAACCCCCTTTTGCATTAGTTTTAGGTTTAACTTAGATAACTAAATACTAAAAGAATTAGGAATTAACGCTCTCGCTCTTAGTGATCGACACCCTACTTACCATAAAACTCCATCTGACCGGGTACACTGCCCGTTAAAGTGTTGTTTTTAGGTATAGTCGGCATACAATAAATAGTAAAACTTTATACATAAATAACACCTACACAACGACACATCAAGTTTTTGGCGCCGTTGCCGGGGAGTGAAGTTGTTTAATTCTTGTTTTTATAAGTGTTTTAGTTTAGATTTAATTTAGTTTAGATTAATTTGCATATTTGTGTGTTTGTTTTATGTGTTTGATTTCTGCATTGTATATTTTTTGCATATTGTATGTTTGTGTGCATTATTACAGTTCACTATAACTTTCTGAGTCGAATACTGAATACGGCGTATTCAATTTATTAGATACGGCGTATAAATTTTTTATAAACCAATACAGCGTATTCGACTCTAAACATCCATACGGCGTATTCAGTTCATTGAATACGGCGTATTAAGCTATTTGACAGTTTTCTTTCTAGCAAATCTATTAGAGGTTAAAATGGACGACCCCAACATTACTATGGGGGAGTATATCAGGCTTGAGGAAGAAAAAGCTCGTAGGCGTGGTAAGGTGTATAACTAGGAAAGTGCTACGTATGGTAAGATCTGGGATAATGAAGACGTTCACGACCTCGGATATGTTGAAATGGAATTCCCAGCTATAGTCTTTAGCGACATATTAACATATGAAGCAGCACTCTCGTGTGAGCCTACAATAAGTTCTCTTAAAGATGAAATTGACTTTAGAATATCGTTTGACGAATCCGATGATGAAGATTGCACGGTAATTTTTGATAAAAAATCATTTTCCTACAAAATAATTTCTGTCAACAATTTGAAAATGGATTCGAAAAACGATTATTAAAAAGTCATGCCTTCAATTCCATCACCTGAGCCTGCGATCAGTTGTTTTGATGATTTAGACTTCTTTACTGATTTTGAGAAAGAATTTCCAGCCATTGTTTACAATGATGCTCAAACGTCTAAATTAAATTTCTTAATTGAACCCACTTTAAGTCCCCAACACATGGATGAATTTAATTTAAAAGATGAAACATCGTTGTCCGAATGTGATGAAGAGGAACAAAACGTTTTAAACTTTAATGATCTATTTTCTTTTAATGTAATTTATCTTGATGATTCAAAATCGGATGAGGACAATGATGATAATAAAGTCGATAGTGAACACTCTTTGGGGGATTTATCTGTCAAACCGTTACCTGATGTAATAAATACCGATGTTGGTGCCTATGCACATAGGTCAAATATGCTTTTGGAAACAAGTCATGATACATCTAATAAATTTTTCAAAACTGAAACTTTTATCAAGGGATTAAATTTTAATATCATGACTTGGAATCATCTTAACAAAAGGATGTCATTCATTTTGATAATCAAGAATTTCTATGTACCATTTGGCATCCCGTTTGACTCCAAATTGTTTTATAAGGATGGGATTAAATTGGGGCAAGTCTAACTTAAAGACTTTTCTGTTAAGAAAAGTGCTTGCCGGGAGACAACCTGGAATGTAATTTTCAATTTTGTATCGAGTCTGTCTTCCCAAACTTTTTATATGGCGTATCCAAACCCCATAGATACGGCGTATCGACTATCTGGACGTTATCCAGTCTTTATTTTCAGCACATGCTATACGACGTATTCATTAAATGAATACAACGTATACATGTATCAATACGGCGTATCCTGGGGTATGGATATGGCGTATCGACTTCCTGTACAGTTTTAGGTATTTATTTCTATTCTAACCAAACGAATACACGGAGATAGAATTGTATTTGTTTCTGAGAATTTATACAGGACCTCGAGAAAGAAATATCGACGAAGTTGGTGAAATGCATACTTTTCTGGAATCTTATGTGTGATTGTAGTCATGATGGAATTCAAACGCATCTACAACACACAATCTTGCTCATAAACGCAACTTGGAGAATCTACCGAGCAAATATCAAGGGAGTTTCTCATTCTAATTCTTTTTAAATTCCCGTATTTAATGTTTTATATATACAACGAGGATGTTGTATAATTCAAGTAGGGGATGGAATTAGAATGTTTACTTGTCATATTTTTCACACTAAAATGCTTAAATTATGCTCAAATTTAAAATTTTTTCAAGCATAC